>CAUHTR010008094.1:0-21079 GCA_959609185.1 Schmidtea polychroa
ATAAGTGCAGGGCCGGATTTAAGCATTTGTTGGCCCTAGGCAAAGGAGCTTTTTGGGGCCCTCAAAATTAATTAGTATATTTCAAGGAAATTATGTAGGTTATTTTATTTGCTAAAAGTATTTAAGAAATAATTATTTACTACCTATTTATATTTTGAAATATATTTATTAAATAATTCCGTTTAAAAATAAGATACATATGTCATGTCAAAAATATAATTTTACAAAACTTTATTTCTAAATTTTTCTAGAGCATATTGATCAATCAATGAATCAAAATCAATAGCTTTCAATTTTTTATATTTTAGTATATAAAAAATCCATTAAAAAAAATATTTTTTTTGTGGCCCCTTAGATGATTTCGATTTTGGGGCCCCCAATACTGCGGGCCCCTAGGCAGTGCCTAGTCTGCCTATAGGTAATTCCGACAAGGAAAAATTAATACTTTGTAAAATTGTCCATAAGCAAGGATTTAGAGCGTTATTTGTAANCCGGGGGGGGGGGGTACTGTGCTAGCGGTGCCCTGTGCCAGCGGTGCCCAATCCATCTACTATTGTTACTTTTTAATATATATTTCTAACTAATAAGCCCCTTAATTGGATAAATGATAACCATATTTCTATTATGACTCCTTTAATTATTTTTGCCTCAAACAAATTTACTCCAAATGATAAAGAATTTAAAATTATCAATGAATAATGACCATGTTTTCTCATATTATTAACTATTGTAACGAACATTAGATGAATAAATTAATTTTTGCTTTAAATGACTACAAAGTTAACCAATAAATTAGTCGCTCGACATAAGTGTAAAGTTACATTTAAAATATTCACGATCATCTCACTAAATTACCTAAGAATTTCTAAATGATTAATATACCCTTGCGACATGTTGAATGTGACCAGTACCCTTGCTAGCAATACCCATAGGGGGACAGAATATTTTGTCGGATAAACTAGGAGTATATGGTCTTTATTGATATATCAAAATACTGTTATTTATAAATCAACTAAAAAATACTCAAAAATACTATATTATTTTACTGAATGATACCGTAAATGTTTTTAATATGTCTATTTCTAAATAAATCGACAGCTCAGACCAACAACATGTATGGATTGTTAATTTATTTCCAGTGTCACGTCCCTCAAAAATACCGTGAGTGTTTTAACAAAACAGAGCTCAAAGAAACTTTCCAGATAACAACTCACCTGAATGATTTGAACAAAAATGAGCGAAATTGAGAACAAACGAATAGATGGCGATTAACTTCTGACCACAACCCTAACAACATGAAAATTAAGATTTTAATTATTGAATTCGTTGTTTTCTGCCTGGAAATACTAACAGAATATTTTTTAATTCAAAGAATCTTCATTATAAATTTTTGAATTTAAAAAATTAAATGAAGGATATATTAAATTTACAATACATAATATTATATAAAATTATACTGTATTTATTAATAAATTTAGAATTCATAAAATTATAATATTTTATAAAGTTATACTATATAATAATGTTTAAATATGCTTAAATAACTAAATTGTTTAAATATTTTTAAATACTATATTTAAATTATTTAAATTTAAATTAATTAAATATAATTATGATATAACTTTATTTCTTTCGTTTTAGTATCCATAAAGTAAGTAAATAAAGAATTTACTACAATATTTTAATTATTTTACTTAGTAATGAAGAAAATGAATTATATGATTATGAAGAAGATGAGTCAGACAAAATGGTGAAACACTAAAAGACTTATGTTCTGGATTTAGAGATTTCTTATTAAAACATGAATTATATGATTATGAAGAAGATGAACCAGACAAAATGGTGAAACACTAAATGACTTATGTTCAGGATTTAGAAATTTCTTATTAAAACATGAATTATAGAAGAAAATGAACCAGACAAAATGGTGAAACACTAAAGGAGTTATAGTTCCGGATTTTTTAAATGAATTAGCTGATTGTGGGTGTCCTTCAACATGAATTATCAGACTTAAATTATGTAAACTTTCTTTCAACGAATGTCAAGAAAAATGGGAAAAACCGATGTTTTAGCAATTAGATATCGTCATACCTGAAGAATATTATTATTAATGTAAGATATGAATTAATTCTTTAAAATATATATATTATATTTAGGTATCTGTGTTTTATGGTGGGAAATGACATTGAAAAAGTATACCACAAATACCAGTTGCCTAATTTATCAAGCCTGTGATGATAAAATGTTAGATAATGTAAGTTAATTGCTTTTAAATCAATATAAATTTTAGCAATGATAGTTGACACCACATCAGAAACTAAGAAATATGTCCAATTCGCAAGATGTATTCCAAATGGCCTGATGGAGATGATAATTTTGAGATAGATTACCAGCAGAAGAGCGAGAAAAATTTGTAAATTAAATATAATAGGGTTGGGTGGGTCCTCTTTATCCCTTAATTAATATATATTTACAAGCTGATCGTCGTGGTGGGCGGTTGTAATCTAACTAGTGGGAGGCCTCTGTAAATATATATTTGTGTTAGTGAAAACATTAATTAATTTGGTTATAGTGCCAATGACGCATGTATTTTGAAATTATACGTTTCGAATGTGCTGGTAGTTGACTACCCATGCTAGGCGTAATGTTCCGTACGGAAAGCTATAATGCCCAGGTTCTTCTGACCCCACTTGGGGGAGGCACAGACGACCCTTGTGGACGCGAACAAATATCCACCGTGTCTTTCAGGCACAGATATTTGGTCACTGCTCATTAGGCCTGGCAATACTAAATGCATAAACTTTGCCTTGTCCTCTCTTGTCTTGATTTTTATCGTTTAAATATTATTAAAAATAGTAGGTGTTATAAGTTTTATTTACTAACCTTAATAAACCATAATATGCTTTAAACTCGAAAACCCTTGCGACATGTTGAGTGTGACTAGTACCCATATGAGCAATACCCATAGGGGGACAGAATATTTTGTCGGATAGACTAGGAGTATATACACCCATGTTAAACAAGGTATGTGTATATAGAATGTGTGTGTAAAATTATTGTCAACTTCCCGTGAAGGCAAACACAGAATATTGCAAACATATAATAATTCTCTACCCCATAACTTAGTGTGTAAAAATTATTTTAGGTTTTTGACTAATTATAATAATAATAATAATAATAATAAAGTTTAATGGGTTGTATAAAAAATATTTAGGTTTTCACTAATATTGATAATAATAATTGTTAATGGGTTGTGTGTGTATGTGTAAAAATATTTTATGTTTTTGACTAATATTTGCAATAATAATAATAATAATAATAATAATAATAATAATAATAATAATAATAATAATAATAATAATAATAATAATAATAATAATAATAATAATAATAATAATACTTTGAAATTGTATTTGAAAATAATTTGCGACATGTTGATTGTGAGTAGTACCCTTGTGACCAATACCCATAGGGGGACAGAATATCTTGTCGGATAAACTCGGAGTATATATAATAATAATATTAATAATAATAATATTGATTAAAACTTTGAAAATAATTCTTTGAAAATAATACTTTGAACAATATTTGATGAAAAAGTTCCTGAAATAATCATGAAAATGTTGAAAATCGTGAAAATATTGAAAATGTAGAAAATTATGAAAAAATTGATAATTATTAAAAAATGCAAATGATGAAAATGTTGAAAATCCTGAAATTGACGTAGAAATTAAGTTTTATGAATATGTAAGTAAATAATAATAATGAAACTTCTAAAAAAAATAATAATTAGAACTTTGCAAATAATAATAATAATTCTTTGAAAATAACTTTGAAAATATTAATAATAATAATAAGATGAAAAACTTTCAAAATAACTGTAAAAATAATAATTTAATAATAATAGTAAAGAAATATTGAAAAATATTGAAAAATATTAAAATATTCATGCAAATGATGAAAATGTTGAAAATCATGAAATTGATGTAGAAATTAAGTTTTATGAATAATTGCAAATAATAAGAATAATAATAATAATAATAATAATAATAATAATAATAATAATAATAATAATAATAATAATAATAATAATAATAATAATAATAATAATAATAATTTTGAAAATAACATCTTCCACACGGGCGTTAATATTTTAAAAGAAAATATTGAAAATTAAAAAATAATAATATGTAATCAACGATTTAAACAAATTATATTATTACGTATTCGATAATTAAAACAAGAAATTATATAATCAATGATTTAAACAAATTATATAATCAACGATTTAAACAAAATTAAATTATTATGTAATCGATAATTAAAACAAAATTATTAGTTCTAAAAATATTAGGCTTCGATTACGTAATAGTTCTAAAATATGTGGCATCGTTCTAAAAATATTAGTTCTAAAAATATGATGAGTCATCGTATGAGTCATCGTTCTAAAAATGTGATGAGTCATCGTATGAGTCATCATTCTAAAAATATTAGGCATCGTTGGGTGAGTCATTAGGTGAGTCATTCTAAAATTATGACGTAATCGTTCTAAAAATATCAGGCATCATTCTAAAATTATGACGTAATCGTTCTAAAAATATTAGGCATCATTCTAAAAATATTTGGCATCGTTCTAAAAATATTAGGCATCATTCTAAAAATACGAGGCATCATTCTAAAATTATTAGGCATCGTTGGGTGAGTCATTCTCTTTGTTAATATTAATGATGATGATACCTTCAATAGCTCATTCGAAAGGTCTTGGACTAAGCTTTAAGATGAGGTATCGTTCAATAAAATCTGTTGGCGGGAACATTAATTTTTGGGATGAAAAAAAGTGTGAGCCCGCCAGATCACTTAATAATATTTTGAAAAATAATTTAACGTTGAAAAGATGGTGGTCATCAAATGTTAATAACATTAAAACTATTAAAGATATATAAGATACCTATAGCTCATTCGAAAGGTCTTGGACTGGGCTTTAAGATGAGGTATCGTCCAATAAAATCCGTTGGTGGGAACATTAATGTTTGGGATGAAAAAAAGTGTGAGCCCGCTGGATCACTTAATAATATTTTGAATAATAATAATAATTTAACGTTGAAAAGATGGTGGTCATCAATTGTTAATAACATTAAAACTATTAAAGATATATAAGATACCTATAGCTCATTCGAAAGGTCTTGGACTGGGCTTTAAGATGAGGTATCGGTCAATAAAATCGGATAATGGGAACATTAATTTTTGGGATGAAAAAAGTATGAGCTCGCCAGAACACTTAATTTAAAAAAAAAATTACGTAATAGTTCTAAAAATATTAGGCGTTGATTACGTAATAGTTCTAAAAATATTAGGCATCATTTTAAAATTATGACGTAATCGTTCTAAAAATATTAGGCATCATTCTAAAAATATTAGGCATCGTTCTAAAAATATTAGGCATCGTTCTAAAAATATTAGGCATCGTTCTAAAATTATGACGTAATCATTCTAAAAATATTAGGCACCATTCTAAAAATATTAGGCATCGTTCTAAAAATATTAGGCTTCGTTCTAAAAATATGATGTAATCGTTCTAAAAATATTAGGCATCGTTCTAAAAATATTAGTTCTAAAAATATGATGAGTCATCGTATGAGTCATCGTTCAAAAAATATTAGGCATCGTTCTAAAAATATTAGGCATCGTTCTAAAATTATGACGTAATCATTCTAAAAATAATAGGTACCATTCTAAAATTATTAGGCATCGTTCTAAAAATATTAGGCACCATTCTAAAAATATTAGGCATCATTCTAAAATTATGACGTAATCGTTCTAAAAATATTAAGCATCATTCTAAAAATATTAGGCATCGTTCTAAAATTATGACGTAATCATTCTAAAAATATTAGGCATCGTTCTAAAAATATTAGGCATCATTCTAAAATTATGACGTAATCATTCTAAAAATATTAGGCATCATTCTAAAAATATTAGGCATCGTTCTAAAAATAATAGGCATCGTTCTAAAAATATTAGGCATCGTTGGGTGAGTCATTGGGGGGAGTCATTCTCTTTGTTAATATTAATGATGATGATACCTTTAATAGCTCATTCGAAAGGTCTTGGACTGGGCTTTAAGATGAGGTATCGGTCAATAAAATCGGATAATGGGAACATTAATTCTTGGGATGAAAAAAAGTATGAGCTCGCCAGATCACTTAATTTTAAAAAAAATTACGTAATAGGTCTAAAAATATTAGGCATTGATTACGTAATAGTTCTAAAAATATTAGGCATCATTCTAAAATTATGACGTAATCGTTCTAAAAATATTAGGCATCATTCTAAAAATATTAGGCATCGTTCTAAAAATATTAGGCATCGTTCTAAAAATATTAGGCATCGTTCTAAAATTATGACGTAATCATTCTAAAAATATTAGGCACCATTCTAAAAATATTAGGCATCGTTCTAAAAATATTAGGCTTCGTTCTAAAAATATGACGTAATCGTTCTAAAAATATTAGGCATCGTTCTAAAAATATTAGTTCTAAAAATATGATGAGTCATCGTATGAGTCATCGTTCAAAAAATATTAGGCATCGTTCTAAAAATATTAGGCATCGTTCTAAAATTATGACGTAATCATTCTAAAAATAATAGGTACCATTCTAAAAATATTAGGCATCGTTCTAAAAATATGACGTAATCGTTCTAAAAATATTAGGCACCATTCTAAAAATATTAGGCATCATTCTAAAATTATGACGTAATCGTTCTAAAAATATTAAGCATCATTCTAAAAATATTAGGCATCGTTCTAAAATTATGACGTAATCATTCTAAAAATATTAGGCATCGTTCTAAAAATATTAGGCATCATTCTAAAATTATGACGTAATCATTCTAAAAATATTAGGCATCATTCTAAAAATATTAGGCATCGTTCTAAAAATAATAGGCATCGTTCTAAAAATATTAGGCATCGTTGGGTGAGTCATTGGGGGGAGTCATTCTCTTTGTTAATATTAATGATGATGATACCTTTAATAGCTCATTCGAAAGGTCTTGGACTGGGCTTTAAGATGAGGTATCGGTCAATAAAATCGGATAATGGGAACATTAATTCTTGGGATGAAAAAAAGTATGAGCTCGCCAGATCACTTAATTTTAAAAAAAAATTACGTAATAGGTCTAAAAATATTAGGCATTGATTACGTAATAGTTCTAAAAATATTAGGCATCATTCTAAAATTATGACGTAATCGTTCTAAAAATATTAGGCATCATTCTAAAAATATTAGGCATCGTTCTAAAAATATTAGGCATCGTTCTAAAAATATTAGGCATCGTTCTAAAATTATGACGTAATCATTCTAAAAATATTAGGCACCATTCTAAAAATATTAGGCATCGTTCTAAAAATATTAGGCTTCGTTCTAAAAATATGACGTAATCGTTCTAAAAATATTAGGCATCGTTCTAAAAATATTAGGCATCGTTCTAAAATTATGACGTAATCATTCTAAAAATAATAGGTACCATTCTAAAAATATTAGGCATCGTTCTAAAAATATGACGTAATCGTTCTAAAAATATTAGGCATCGTTCTAAAAATATTAGGCATCATTCTAAAATTATGACGTAATCATTCTAAAAATATTAGGCATCATTCTAAAAATATTAGGCATCGTTCTAAAAATAATAGGCATCGTTCTAAAAATATTAGGCATCGTTGGGTGAGTCATTGGGGGGAGTCATTCTCTTTGTTAATATTAATGATGATGATACCTTTAATAGCTCATTCGAAAGGTCTTGGACTGGGCTTTAAGATGAGGTATCGTCCAATAAAATCCGTTGGTGGGAACATTAATGTTTGGGATGAAAAAAGTGTGAGCCCGCTGGATCACTTAATAATATTTTGAATAATAATAATAATTTAACGTTGAAAAGATGGTGGTCATCAATTGTTAATAACATTAAAACTATTAAAGATATATAAGATACCTATAGCTCATTCGAAAGGTCTTGGACTGGGCTTTAAGATGAGGTATCGTCCAATAAAATCCGTTGGTGGGAACATTAATGTTTGGGATGAAAAAAAGTAGGAGCCCGCCAGATCACTTAATTAAAACAAAAAATTTAATTTAAAAATTAAATGACCTTGACCTTGACCTTTTATTTAAAAAAAAAATTTTTCTCGGGGGGGGAGGGGGTATGTGATCTGGCGGGCTCCTGATCTGGCGGGCTCCTGATCTGGCGGGCTCCAATCCTACTACTTAAATATCAAAATATAACCGAGATAATGGGTAAGGAGGAACTCCAAACAGCTTCATACATATATGGTGTCTAACAAGTGTAAAAGAAATGGCACAACAAGCTAAAGACGGTATCCGAATCTTAACAACAATTCATCTGTTCTACTCATGAAAAAACGGATATGAAAATGAGAGTATATTTCAACGGAGATGGAACGGGAAAAGGAAAACATGTTTCCTTGTTTTTCGGATTATGTATTGGTGAATATGATGAATTAATAGAATGGCAATATAAGACGAAAGTCACATTGACAACCATGAACCATCAAAAAATGCATAAAAATAGCTTTCGACCTGACATGATCAGCACTTGTTTCCAAAAACTTATGTGTTACGATGGAGTAGTAACAGGGGCACCTAACTTTATAATGCAAGAAGGGTTTTGGAAACTTGTGATATTTAATATATATTTATATTTCAAAATGAATATGAAAAATGAAGGTAACCATCAGTCCATTTTTTTAGATCAATCGCTGGAGATTCGACGAATACTTTGTCATTGTTTTCATAAAGATTTGATCATTTCTTAACAGAATCGAGACAAAGTTTAAAATAACGCGATAATAGAAATCTTTCTCTAAAAGTATCTTCTTTTTTAATAACTAAATTAAATGATTCTAGTGCATTGTTGGTTGATGGAGTATTGCTGAGTGTTCCTTCATACCAATTCTGATGAGTTGTTAACCAGATTCCCTTCAAATAATCGATAAAATCATTTTGTTTCTTTTGAAGCCATTTAAAAATAAATAATTGCTTGGGTTTTTCAAAAATAATCTTATTTGAAGCCAACTGAAGAGTATAATTATCGTTTAATATATCCTCTCTGAAATCTGGTTCAACTAAATGCAAATGTTTGACTACATTACGACGCATATGAGCCCAACACATAATTAAGTTTGAATCTTCTCCAAAAACCTTTTTAAAAGCATTTCGGATTGAATTTGAAGCGCCTGAAATCAAATTATCAAAATGGATGTTCTCACCGAGAATTTTTAACGAATTAACAAGTGACTTAAATATAAAAATGAAATCTTTTGTTTTTTCATTAGGCGGTCTATATCGGTTGTACCAATTATTAAAACTAGCATGCCTTCCCAATTTAACTTATATGTAGCATCCATACTTCAATTTATTTAATTTTTTCAAATAGCAGGATACTTGTGATTTGTTTTTTGGTTGTAAGCCTTTTTCTCTAAGTTTTTGCAATATTGCTTTAGGTTTTATTTTTAAATCGTAAAGCGTCTTAATTGCTTCTTTCATCTCTTCAGTTAATCTATTATTATCCAATAGATTGTCGTGCATGTGATCTGCTACAGTTTGATATAAATCAATGTACTCATTGTTAAGGTGTATCTGAAGTAAAATGCCAGCTGGACATTGTTTTCCACTTAATTTTGCTTTGTTACACCTATAATAAACCGTACTATTATCATAATGATAACTCCAAGTATTTTCGGATTTAATGAAATCGATCGCTTTATCTTTATTTGTATATGTCATTTAAAACTTCCGATCAAGTGATCTTTTTTTCATTGGATTGGTACCTCTGTTAATATTTTCCTTATCTTTATATATTTCATTTTCGAAATCATCTTCTGATTCTGAAGATTCGTAAAATGGGATTTGAGAAGCCATGGTTATTATTTTTTATTTAGTTTTTAAATTTTTTTTTAATTTAAAATTGTTAAAATTTAAAAATGTTAACGTTTTAAATAGTCAAATAATTATTTTTAAAACAATAACTTGACTACTAATCAAATTAATTAGAATACTGGTCAAATAAAATTAAATAATGGTCATAAAAATTTTGGTTTTCAATCTAATAAATTATTAGAATAAAATACTGATCATAAACATTTTATTAATTACTGATCAAGTGATACTGATCATTTTTTTAAAAAACTGATCAAATTAATAAAATACTGATCATAATAATAAAATACTGATATTTCATATTAAAAAAAATACTGATAATTTATATTAAAATATTGATCATTAAAACCTAAGCCATAACCGAATTAAGTATTTCAGACTAGAGACAGGGATGTGGAAGGGAGCCTACAAACAGGGGCACGATCAGGTTCCAATACCAAATAGGAAATCTCCAGGATAAGTTAGAGACAGTGGCCGAACAGTGAAGGATAAGTCGGCGAAATGGACGACGAAAGCCACTCTCTTACATATCTAATCGAATAGGAGTTAAATGTATCGAGGACTCTGAGCCAAAAATAAGATGAGCTATGCGTGCTTGCTCGGAAAAGGAGAATATGCTGTTCTCTTTACTTGTCATATTATCATATTTTAAAAAGAAATGGCTATAAGAATATCGGTTTTCAATACATTAAAACAAATTGCAAAACTCTTAACTTAAATAAACAATATACTATTTTGTACAAGGTTATCTGAAATTTATTGTAATTAATTGTTATTAAATAAAACTTTACAAATGAAAGCTTCGAACAAGCCAACGTTATATTTATTTATTTGATAAGAAGTCATAATGAGGGTTGCATCAATTATACCCAGTTTGGGTTGTCATTTGAGAGCTTATTGAGCAATACTCTAAACCTCAAAATTCATACTGAAAGTAATTAAAATTGAAGTTTTTTTCATATCAAGAATGTAAATATTGAAGAATACTCAAATGTCCAAGTGATTGGAAATAACATGGTGTATCGTGGTGGGTTACCTGTGGTGGGTTAGTCACCTTTGACTAATTTGTAACTTTTCCACATTCCACTTCCCTGAGCAACCACGCATAATTATTTTATTCGGCCACTAAATGCCCGTCGCAAGCGACACTGGTACTGCAATTTAGCGGGTTGCTGTCTTCAGAGGCTGAGCTCTACCATAAGAACTGCTAATGACCAGATGAGACTCTTGGTTCATGGGCTACCGTAGAAGATTTAGCGCCCCACATTATCGTTGAATTTCCCTGATTTTCACTAATTATAGCCAACTACTTTGATCTACCATGTTCAAACATCTCACGAAAGCGAATTTTAAAGACAAAATGTGAAACGATATGATCAATGTTTTCTGTCGAATCGTTGCGATTAAGTTAATATTCTTTATTAATTGTTATTTAAAATTTCGGATTTTATAATTTTTATTATATTTTCACAATTAACTCGATTTCAATTTTTATTTTAAATAACCTTAACGCTTGGAATTCTTGACTTCGAAGCAAGAGAACCATCTCAATGTTTTAGTTTATTCATTTATCATTATTTTATCTATAACAGATTCCGAAATGGAATCGCCATTCACATTTAATTAATTTTTAATTCTTTTCTGGACACTTATATAATAAATTTATTCAAGAACAATGGCAAGTGATTAGACCCAATTAAACACCGTTGAATTCATTTTTTCAAGGCGGCCTACGTTAACATTTTCAACTCTTTGAACCTAGGCTTCCTCATTTTCTTGTCGATTGCTGGAGTGGTTAGTACTCTAGAGGGCAAAGCAGCATTTGTTGGGAAGAGCTCGGTCTCGGTGTGGATCGGATACAGTCTATTCCTGCATCAATGTGGGCTCCTGACCGAAGCTCCAAAATTCGTTGGGCCTGTTGCAGGATCGTAATCTTGAAATTTCGAATGATCCCTTGATCTTCGATCCGAGATTTCTCTAGTATTTTGATCTTCTGGTTCAACTTCTTTACAAGATCGGGCCAAAACCATGTCGCCTCCATCCGACAGCATTTTCGAACCATGGTTTCCACCCTCTCCGCCTGACGCGTTACTTCAGGCGTATAGTGGGCCACATCTTGCCTAAATTTTTCCATTGCGTTCACTGAAATTATGTTGAATTAAATCTAACTAAATAGCTTCAATGGTAATTGTACTACCATCTGTAATTGTAGTAATCAGTTTCAATAAATAATACTACTTTGTTTTAACCATTAAATTACAAAAAAAAAATGTTTATAAATTTTTATTTACAATAATTATGATCAAAATAAATACAGTTCAGGCTTATTCTGTTGTCTCAACGTCAATTTATTTATTGGTTTCATTTTTTTATGTGATTACTTTAAAAATATATTCCTCCAAAACAACAGCTATTTATCTGGTTTCTCATCTTAATTTATTTATTTTAAATATTAGACTATTTAATCCGGCTCTTCAGATACCAAAGAACTCAAAACTGATTATACGCAAGTTTTTGTTTTAATCTCACAGTTTTTATTAATCTTCAGCTGTCCATTTTCCGTCTAAAATTTTGGTTTCTGCCGTAGTATCGTTCCAAAACGTTTTCAATCACTCCCGAGCAAAAATAGACCTATTGCGTCATGATTCAAAACTCTTATGAATTTCGTTATTCTGGCACGAAGCCCTTCCACTTGTTGCTGTGCTTGCTCCCGGTTTTCCGTAAGTTCTCTAAGAGTTTGAACACTAGAAAACAAATGGAAACCATTAAATTCATCTCCTGCATATCTTACCCTTCTGTCCCAGTCAAATTACAATAAAATAAAATTCGATGTAAGTCATCGACTAATGGGGCGAACGTATCCACTTAACTTTTTAGTGGCCCGTGACGAATCCGTTTACAAGTTAAGCCATTATACTATATTTAAAACAAAAACCCGATAATTTTATAATATAACCTACACGCAACTCACCAGGGTTGAAAACTATATTTCAGGTATTACTACTTTTATTATATGAGATATCGATAATGAGAAAAATTAGACATTTCGCCGCGATACTTATATTGAAGAGGACTAGCACTTGCATCGAAATTTAACGGTTCAGTTTTTTCATTTTTTGCAATTACTCTGACAGCCTAAACGTCTATTTATTATGAAGCGATTCCCAGCTTATTCGACAATCTTCACCAAAATCCAGCAATGACAGAATTAGACGAATGATACCCACCACAACCCAAGCACACAACCTTAAATCCCGAATGCGTCAAAATGGAAATAGAAAAAAATATCGACAGTCAACATCATAATACTTTTTTTATATTGGATTACAAAATTATAATTATCAAATTTTATATTAAAAAAAATATATATAAAATTTAAATTAGTATGAATAATAATATCAAGCAAGATTTTTAGAGGTTTTTGTAAAGGAAATCTACTAACTGGGATGATAACATTTTACAAATAATGAGATTAAGTGACCATAATGAATATAAAAATGAATAGAAGCATGTGTAGAGGTAGATCGAGAATTTAGGTATTTGTTTTTCAAATGAACATAGTTAAGTATAATGATAATACTTTATAAGTAATCGAATTAAGTGATTTGTTAGCCTTAGGATGAATAGGTCAAGATTTTGGGTATTTACTTCTCAATTAGACATTGTTATATAGAATGACAATACTTAGTGTTATTAACTAAACAGAGTATCAATGTTTTTATAGAATAGCCATATTTTAGAATTAATAAAATTGGTAATTTCAATCAAAGATCTTTACGAAAAGAAGATCATCTTATTCTACATTTTACTGGTTATAATCAGAGATAAGTGTATTATGGTGATTTTTAGTCTGGGGATTGTCCCCGTTTAAGATCCTAGTGATGTGTAATTCACGCAATTTTTAATTTTGGTTTAGGTGTGTTAATTATTTGTGAAAAATTAGTCATTTAATTAAAATTTGCTTTCTTTCGTGGCTCTAATGTTATGTTGGTCAATGCTGTACCATCGACAAAATTATTCATTTTACATCGAGTTCAGAGAAACCCGCCGCTCCAGAGGACATTTATCGACGAACTTAGTGGCTTATACCACTAAGTCATTACGACCTCCAACGACCCAATCCAATTAAACTACATATAAGTGCATGTCAGGCTGTGAGCCTGCAATCGTCGAGGGTTGTGGACCGAGTGACGACGATGATTTTAATGAAGGCATGAACTAGCTGAGGTCGTGTACATGAAAATGTTCAATGATACGTCGCACTCAGTTACTTCAAAAATATGGATTAACAATCAAAGTATAATTTATATAAATCAATATCACATATATTATAATCAATAGAAAATTCTTACTATTATTTTCAAATATCGGCAATCGAATTATAATACACAAAGATTTATTGGCAAAAAGAGTCCACATTTTTTGGCACAAAGAGTGTAGAAATGTGTCGGTATTTATACTTAATTTTCGGTGTGGAGTTGGTGTGCATACATTAGTGCAGTAAAACGAATCCGAATTCTTTTTATTCTAGAACTTTCTTTTTTCAATTTTTATCAATTTTCCTGGTGATTTTTGCGTAATAATTTTTGTTTTATTTTTTAACATTTTAATTTGGAATGATTTTTTTTACCAAATTTATCTCCATGTTGGATTTGAGCATTTCCAGAACATTCCATGTTAAATTTAATCTAATTGTTAATTTTTAAATTGTTTTCTACAAATTTTTCATAAAAATTTTTTTTAACTAAAATATTTATTTTTCATAACTTTTATTAGGTCTTTTGGCGGCCATAATGGATTTCGCCATTTAAATGGATTGCTCTGGATTTTTAATCGAAATTAGCTGTAATTTTCATTAAATAAGTTTTTGATAAAGTTTTTAATTAGTTTTTCTTTAATTCTTTCGAATCGTCTTGGTTCGGCTTTGTTTTCGGATATTTTATGTTTTTTTTGGTTATATTTTAGTACGATACGTGTAATACTTCTTGTTAGGTTTTATTTCATTTTTATTTGGATGTTTAACATTTTGGGTGTGCTTTTCTTTATTATTAGTGTTTAGTTGATGTTTTTATATGTTTTGCTTTTAACTAAACTTAATGATGAGTTGCATGCTATGTACCGACACATATCAGTGATGAACTATATTTTGGGTCTAGAAATCAGTTCTAGAATAATACTGTGTTAGATGGATTTTTCTTTTAATTCAATCTTCTAGAGGATCAACTACTTCTTTGATTATATTTAAAAAAAATTCATCCGATCGACCTAAAATAAGTTGCAGATGAATTTTCATCACAAAGGGAAAAAATCTATGGAAACAGATTTAAAAATTATCTGCATTAGATGGATTTTCATTTAATTCAATCGCTAAGAGTGACTTATTCCAGACAAGCCTCCAATTTCGGAAAAGTGAATACGATCAAGGCCTCCAAACCGTGAAGAGACGAGATATTAAACAATTTTTGAAATAAATTAATTAAAATCCTTCAGCATAACATTCATAAATTGACATCAAATGTGTCCCACCATTTCCAAAATCTCTCTTAGATAGAGCCTCATCACTGAACATAACTATGTGGTTTACTTATGTCATTCATATTCATAAATTCAAAATAAACCGAAACTCGAAAAATTCCACAAAATTTTTAATTTTTAAAAATTACAAAAATTTTCATCTTTTAAAAAAGCAAAAAACAATCAAAAACAATATTTATATTTTCAAATAATAAAACATTAAATTAACCTTTTTTTAAATTAAAAAAAATAATAACCGTGTTTTTTTAATAATTATATATTTTAAAATATAAAATAAAAATCTTTCTCTAAAAGAATCTTCTTTTTTAATAACTAAATTAAATGATTCTAGTGCATTGTTGGTTGGTGGAGTATTGCTGAGTGTTCCTTCATACCAATTCTGATGAGTTGTTAAAATAAAAAAATGATATATTTTAAAAGATAATATTTAAGTAATATTTTAATTTTAAAATATATAAATAATAATTTTATTCATAAATATAGTTTTTTTTTAAATCATAATGCATTTTTTAATTTGTTTAAATAACTAAATTATTATATTAAAAAAATATGAATTTTATCGACAGTTTAGATGTTGCAAATACTTTTTCTTTCCTAAATAGTTACTTCAATGACAATTATGATAAATTGAATTATTTGATTACTCCATTATTCCTAATACTTGGCTTGACTGTTTCTGTCAGTCCAATGTTCTTCGAGAGCTATTTTAGCTGTGATGCCAGAGTTTTTTTAAAAGAGTTTCATTTCAATCGAAAAATAATTTCAGCTTATTGTTGGGACAAAGGTACTTTTCCAATACTAATTAACGATGAAATTCCAAAGACTCCTGAGGATTGGAAATATTTGTACGAGAATGAGGTTATGTTGTACCATCAATCGTTTGCATTAATAATCGGCTTAATCTGTTGTTTGATAGTACTTCCTCAATTATTTTGGAAATTCACTTTACGCTCGACTTATTATAAATATTTAAGCTTGCTGTTTCGCAGACATGAAAGTGCACTCGAATCGCCACGTAGAAATTACTCTTTCATTTCTAGTTCAGCAGAATTATATAGAATAGCCAAATCGAATAAAAAAGAATATTCCGCAGCAGTTTCTTTGCCTTTCAGAATATTGTCCAAATGCTTCCCGTTCATTCCCTATTCAAAAACACTTGGAAACCATTTGACATCCGTCTACATAACGGTTAAATTCGCGGTCATACTAATTCCGTTATTCAGTCTTTATATATTAAAATGTCTTATCGCGTTTAAAGGTGACAGGTTGGTCACCTTTTATTTTGACATATTGATAAAAGTTTGGAATTTCAATGAATTTTTAAAGACAAAATATTTTCCCTTGATGACAATTTGTAACATTGATGGAATACGACAAATGGGAAATGTCAAGAATAACTTCGTAGCCCAGTGTATTCACTCTGACAATTTTTACAACAAATATTTCTTCGCTTTTCTTACCATGTGGTTTATTCTGCTCAGCATGGTCTCATTAGTCGGTCTATTGAATTTCATTTTGGAAATGTGTTTTTTTCAATCGAGAAAAAGCTTCATTGAAGATTTGTTGATCTGTTCTGGTCATAACATGGAAGAGATTAAATTATTTATCAATGGTTTCGTTGAGAAATATCTAACGTTAGATGAAATATTTCTTATGAGAACAATGGAAAGTGAGCTAGGATTAGTAGTAAGTTCAAATTTCCTGTCAAATTTATTTACAATTTACATCAGAGAAAATTATCCTAAAAATGTTCTTTGATATAGAACTAAACAATAAATTTTATAATTTAAATATTTTTGGTTAATTTTATTTTAGTTTTTATTAATTCAAACACTTTGATTCTATAAATTTCATAAGCTGCATAATACTAACTATTCAATTCTATAAACTTTACAATTTACACAATGTTAATTAATTTTATTATTTCAACGATTTAATTTTATAAATTTTATAGTTTAAATAATTTTTAACTAATTCTATTTTACATTTTATTATTTTTCCATCGAATTTTTAGTTTTAATTTTTTTTCAATTTATTTATCTCTTTATTCTATTATACGGGTTTCATTGATTCTTAATGTGTTATGTAATTTATTTTATATTAAACTTTGATCATAAATTTTTTCAACTTTTTGCGGTTTTTGTGTTAGGTATTTTTCATCCATTAAAACAAACTCAATTCTCGGTTTTAGCCCAACATTAATAAATTTAAAAAAACTCAAAACTTTTTTACATATTTAACCAATAATTTCACGTTGTCATTTATTAATTCACAAAGATTTGCATTTAAAATTGACTTTGAAAAATTATTTTAAAAAAATTTCAATCTAAAATTGTCATTAAAAATTATTTCATAAAAATTTTCATTTCTCAAAACCTGGTGTTTATTTAAACTTTTTTATATTTAATTAATTGTTGAATCTTTGATGCCTATTAGAATAAATTTCGGTCGAGTATGTAATTTTTAACTAATTCTATTTTACATTTTATTATTCATCGAATTTTTATTTTCAATTTTTTTTCAATTTATTTATCTCTTTATTCTATTATTCTTTCTTTTTTATCGCGTGATTAAATTTAATATTACTATCCAAATTAAAAATTAACATTCTTTTTTATAATATAAAAACTACTAGTTTCTATTTGTTTATTTGTTTTTATTAATTAATTTTAATTCTAATAATCAAAATTGTATCTATATGATTTTGGCAATTAGTATTCCCATCTTTATTAGAAGCCAATAATTTTCGTAATTAATGAAATAATTCACATGGATTATCCGATAAGAAATAAAAAATAGGTTTTGATTCTTGGGTTATTTCTTGAATCTCGCTTAAACCTTTACCTGCTTTACTTGGTGGAATTTTAGGTAATTGAGTTTTGGATTTGTCGATGTTTTTCTCTGGTTGTTGTTTTCATCCAAGGCTTCTTGTTGTTTTTCTTTTCTAATACATAATCAATTTTTCCAATATATTTGACAGGTTGGGTTATATTAAAATATGTTTCTACATCATTTATTGGAACACGTAATTTTCCATCTATACCAAATGCATTTTCTTCCATTACTTTTTTCAATCCATTCGAATTTTTCTTTAAATACACTAATTTATTGATTTTAATTATGTTTTTGCCAATAATCTGAATGGATATTTACTTGTGTTATTCTTTTTTTTTCACAAAATCCAGAATGCAGTTTTCCTTTGACAGTTAAAGGTAATGCCATGTCAATACCGGAACTGTTGTTCAGGCTTTTCCGAATTAATTATATCAGCACTATTTTATATACTTTTATTTCGCCCTATCTACTGTCATATGAGCAAAGGTTTCACCGTTTACTGTTATTCCAAATATAAAAGAACATTCATCGTCGAAAGTCCATAAAGAATTAAATCAGAAAAAATTGCCATTAAGGAACGACTTAATTCTTAAAATTATTGCTCCTAATTATTTTTTATAATTATTATTATTATTTATATTAATAAAATAATAGCCAAGACTCAAGGAAAAAGTTGAAGAAATTTAAAAATAGATAACTAAAATTACTAATAAAAATATCAAGTATTGCATCCATGAGTGATGCGGTAATCAAATAATTCTACACCACTCGAATGCCAATAATAAAAACAAATAAGCACTAAAACATGCCATATTTGATGACTGGACCCAATAAAATCGAATTGACCTATCCAAAATTTTCATCAATAATAATAATAATAATAATAATAAAGAATATGCTAGTTTTACCTGGCCAAAATCGTTCCGGAATCTTATAAAAATAAAATAAAAATGAAAGTGCACCTAGTATATAAAGGCGAATGACTCTTTGAAGAAATATCTAAATGAAAATGGTAGATAAATTCTTTTTTTTAAATATCAGTGATAAATTATAAAATATATTCAAAAGTATTTCATTAAATTCTGAATGACATAATTTTTGAAACTATTTATTGCTAACCATTTATTATTTGAACCTTTTCCCCATAGTTTAATATCAAACAGATTACAACTGGTTAGGATAATTTTCTTTGATTAGGGTTCGAAACAGGTTCCAAAAATGGGTTTTAATATATTTTC
The DNA here is from genome assembly GCA_959609185.1 of Schmidtea polychroa. Taxonomy (NCBI): domain Eukaryota; kingdom Metazoa; phylum Platyhelminthes; order Tricladida; family Dugesiidae; genus Schmidtea; species Schmidtea polychroa. Next base: position 19,565 of record CAUHTR010008094.1, read on the forward strand.
AAATTTAATCATTAAAAACCCCAAATCGAGCTATTAAAACTGGTTTTAACAAATTTAAGTTTTAGTAGCCCTGAAAATTAAATTTTTAAAAAAACTTTGTCATTCCAAAACGTTATCGATTACTTTCGAGCACAAAATTTTTATATTTGAGATTTTAGTTGTGCATATTATGACTTTAATTTTACGAATCACATATCAATTATATAATTTTTATGCAATACAGTTATTATAAGCAGGAGTGGACACGCACGATGTTCTCGAGAGCCAAATACAGGTTTTCTATGTATTATAAAGAGCCACAATATATTGTCATATTCAATATTTATTATAAAATCAGATCTCAATGGGAGCCACACAGCTCATGAAAGAGCGGCATGCGGCTCTAAGAGTCGCACTTGCCCACCCCTGGTATAAAGTTTTAATAATAATATCAATTCCAAAATGCTTTTTAGTCCGCCTGAAATTAGAGCCTCATCACTGAACATAACTATGCGGTTTACCATGTCATTCATATTCATAAATTCAAAATAAACCGAAACTCGAAAAATTCCACAAAATTTTTAAAAATTACAAAAATTTTCATCTTTTAAAAAAGCAAAAACAATCAAAAACAAAATTTATATTTTTAAATATATAAATAATAAAACATTAAATTATCCTTTTTTAAAATTAAAAAAATAACCGTGTTTTTTAATAATTATATAATAATAATTATATAATAATTATATAATAAATATAATATTTAAGAATTAAATTTTCAATTTTCACTCATCAATAAAATTTTAAAATAAATTAAAAATATTTAAATAGTATTTTCATTTTAAAAATTATTTAAAATTTATTTATTAATTTTTAAAAATTACAAAAATTTTCACCTTTTAAAAAGCAAAATCAATCATAAAATTACAAATAAATTCCAAAAACCAATCGATAAGAACCAACGAAATCGAATAAAATCCAAACTCGGTTACTCGCGCTTGTATTCAAGAAGAAGAATTGTTCGCGCACACACACGAGAACTCATATTTATTTTATAATTCAATATTTTAAATAAAACATTATTTAAATTAAAAAATTTTTTTTTAATTATCTACTTTAAAATTTAAAATTTAGTAATTAAATTTTTATTATTCGCTCATTAATAATATTTTATAATAAATTTTAAAATATTTAAACAATATTTATATTTTCAAATATATAAATAATAAAACATTAAATTAACCTTTTTTAAAATTAAAAAAATAATATCCGTGTTTTTTAATAATAATATACTTTAAAATATAATATTTAAGAATAAAATTTTCAATTTTCACTCATCAATAATATATTATAATAAATTAAAAATATTTAAATAGTATTTTCTTTTTAAAAATTACAAAGATTTTCACCTTTTAAAAAGCAAAAACAATCATAAAATTACAAATAAATTCCAAAAACCAATCGATAAGAACCAACGAAATCGAATAAAATCCAAACTCGGTTACTCGCGCTTGTATTCAAGAAGAAGAATTGTTC
>CAUHTR010008094.1:21179-137898 GCA_959609185.1 Schmidtea polychroa
AAGAATTGTTCGCACACACACACGAGAACTCATATTTATTTTATAATTCAATATTTTAAATAAAACATTATTTAAATTAAAAAAAAATTTTTTAATTATCTACTTTAAAATTTAAAATTTAGTAATTAAATTTTTATTATTCGCTCATTAATAATATTTTATAATAAATTTTAAATATTTAAACAATATTTATATTTTCAAATATATAAATAATAAAACATTAAATTAACCTTTTTTAAAATTAAAAAAATAATATCCGTGTTTTTTAATAATAATATACTTTAAAATATAATATTTAAGAATAAAATTTTCAATTTTCACTCATCAATAATATATTATAATAAATTAAAAATATTTAAATAGTATTTTCTTTTTAAAAATTACAAAGATTTTCACCTTTTAAAAAGCAAAAACAATCATAAAATTACAAATAAATTCCAAATACCAATCGATAAGAACCAACGAAATCGAATAAAATCCAAACTCGGTTACTCGCGCTTGTATTCAAGAAGAAGAATTGTTCGCACACACATACGAGAAGTCAGAATTAACCAACCATATTTATTTTATAATTCAATATTTTAAATAAAACATTATTTAAATTAAAATTATTTTTTTTAATTATCTACTTTAAAATTTAAAATTAATAATTAAATTTTTATTATTCGCTCATTAATAATATTTTATAATAAATTTAAAATATTTAAATAAAATTTTAAAATATTTAAATAAAATTTTAAAATATTTAAATAAAATTTTAAAATATTTAAACAATATTTATATTTTCAAATATATAAATAACAAAACATTAATTTAACCTTTTTTAAAATTAAAAAAATAATATACGTGTTTTCTTTTTAATAATATAACATTTAAGAATTAAATTTTCAATTTTCACTCATCAATAATATTTTATAATAAATTAAAAATATTTAAATAGTATTTTCATTTTAAAAATTATTTTTAAATTATTTAAAAAATATTTATCAAAATAAAAAATGATATACTCTAAAAGATAATATTTAAGTAATATTTTCATTTTAAAATATATAAATAATAATTTTATTCATAAATATAGCTTTTTTTAAACTCATAATGCATTTTTTAATTTGTTTAAATAACTAAATTATTATATTAAAAAAATATGAATTTTATCGACAGTTTAGATGTTGCAAATACTTTTTCTTTCCTAAATAGTTACTTCAATGACAATTATGATAAATTGAATTATTTGATTACTCCATTATTCCTAATACTTGGCTTGACTGTTTCTGTCAGTCCAATGTTTTTCGAGAGCTATTTTAGTTGTGATGCCAGAGTTTTCTTAAGAGAGTTTCATTTCAATCGAAAAATAATTTCAGCTTATTGTTGGGACAAAGGAACTTTTCCAATACTAAATAGTGATGAAATTCCAAAGACTCCTGAGGATTGGAAATATTTGTACGAGAATGAGGTTATGCTGTACCATCAATCGTTTGCATTAATAATCGGCTTGATCTGTTGTTTGATAGTACTTCCTCAATTATTTTGGAAATTCACTTTACGCTCGACTTATTATAAATATTTAAGCTTGCTGTTTCGCAGACTTGAAAGTGGACTCGAATCGCCATGTAGAAATTACTCTTTCATTTCTAGTTCAGCAGAATTATATAGAATAGCCAAATCGAATAAAAAAGAATATTCCGCAGCAGTTTCTTTGCATTTCAGAATATTGTCCAAATGCTTCCCGTTCATTCCCTATTCAAAAACACTTGGAAACCATTTGACATCCGTCTACATAACGGTTAAATTCGCGGTCATACTAATTCCGTTATTCAGTCTTTACATATTGAAATGTCTTATCGCGTTTAAAGGTGACAGGTTGGTCACCTTTTATTTTGACATATTGATAAAAGTTTGGAATTTCAATGAATTTTTAAAGACAAAATATTTTCCCCTGATGACAATTTGTAACATTGATGGAATACGACAAATGGGAAATGTCAAGAATAACTTCGTAGCCCAGTGTATTCACTCTGACAATTTTTACAACAAATATTTCTTGGCTTTTCTTACCATGTGGTTTATTCTGCTCAGCATGGTCTCATTAGTTGGTCTATTGAATTTCATTTTGGAAATGTGTTTTTTTCAATCGAGAAAAAGCTTCATTGAAGATTTGTTGATCTGTTCTGGTCATAACATGGAAGAGATTAAATTATTTATCAATGATTTCGTTGAGAAATATCTAACGTTAGATGAAATATTTCTTATGAGAACAATGGAAAGTGAGCTAGGATTAGTAGTAAGTTCAAATTTCCTATCAAATTTATTTACAATTTACATCAGAGAAAATTATCCTAAAAATGTTCTTTGATATAGAACTATGGGGAAAATATTTTTTTGTTTTTATGTGCAATAAATAGATTCAAAATTTGTTTTGTTGTTCGAAATGTTTTAATATAGCTGAAAATATTTAATATTAATTTATTTTAAATTTAAACTAAAATTATTTTTGTATTATTTTTGTTTATTGTATTTAGTTATAGATATTATTATTGTGTATTTTGTGGTTGTTATGGTCCTTTGGTTCTTAATCAATTCAACTTTCAATAACAAAAACTAAAAATCAATAATTTAATAAAAAACCATTTATCTTAAATAGCGATTTTTCGAAATTTTTTGATTTTTATTAGTTATAGAAATTGTTATCGGGTGAAAGCAGATGTATAAGATACCCAAAAGTACTTACGGTACACTTATTTAGCAAATTTATTTTACACCAATGCACATAAATCACGTTACATTTAACCATGAATTAAGATTAATTAATTTATACACCAAACACCACTGAGATACATTTTCTATATTGGTGGTTAGTGTGTACATCATTAAATTGACACACCAATTTATTAAATTTTATTTCTTGAAATTAATTTTTGCCAATTTTGAAATGGGTTTAATTTTAAGTAAATTACAAGGCTTGAATTTTGATCTATATAGATCATTATTCAAGTTCTTAAATATTACTTTTGGTTTTTTTGTATTATAAATTATTTCAAATTAATTTTCAGATTTTTTGGGAATTTTATGAAATTTATTTTATAATTATAATTTTGGAATTATTTTGATATAATGTAAGTCAGATATAATTTTTAATGATAATTAAATAATATAATCAATCGCAAAAAATGTATTTTTATAAAATATTTCTAAAACATATAAGAAATTCTAATGAATATTTAACTTAATTTTAGCTCAAAAATAATTTTGACGATGATTTTTCATCATTTTCATGACAATAGTATCTTTAAAAATACATTTAAAAACATTTTTAGTGATAATTTTTATTCTAAAAATTATATAAGAGTTATTATAGAAATATATCTCAGTGGCGCATTTCTCTGAATCGAAAGTTTGCATGTGCTTTTGTTATGTGTTGTGTTTGTGTGCGGTATTTAATTTTTCTTCATTTTTTAGATTTCTTTAGTGCAAGATGTATCTCATTTCAATATTAATGAGAACATCAGCGTGAATTTAAAATAAGTATGCATGTTTCTACAATGTATGATTATTGATTTTTTTCCTAATATTATAGGAAAAGTATTTCATCGGTGTTTAGTGTACATAAAAAATACACACTTACTCGAAAAAGACAAATATTAAGGGCATTGGCATAGGATAAGCACTGACAAAGAAGGTNATTTTTTAGATTTCTTTAGTGCAAGATGTATCTCATTTCAATATTAATGAGAACATCAGCGTGAATTTAAAATAAGTATGCATGTTTCTACAATGTATGATTATTGATTTTTTTCCTAATATTATAGGAAAAGTATTTCATCGGTGTTTAGTGTACATAAAAAATACACACTTACTCGAAAAAGACAAATATTAAGGGCATTGGCATAGGATAAGCACTGACAAAGAAGGTAGAAAACAAATTTTTGTGAGAAAAATAAAACACAACTACACATCAAACGTATAATAAAATAATACGCATATAGAAACTAATAATATGGGCACCAATCATTTTTACGGGATGTTTTCAAATTTGAGGATCATTATGGCTTTCTGCGAGTAGTACAGAAACAAAGCGGAGCAATTTGAATTATCATTTATTTTTAAATTTCTTTTTAGATTTTCGGAAATTATGGAAAACATATGGGGAAAAGCCTCGAAAAACCTAACATATAATTGAAATGTAAATGAAAAGTAAATTATATTTTGATACTAAGAAATTGATATAAAAAATATCGAAGTCACAAAATTTCCGAATTTAGGGACTGCGGAGTAGTATTAAAATACCGAGACAAAATTATCGCAAATAATAGATAAGATCTCAAATATGTATTCAAACATTAAATACTATAATCGTTTTTGACAGTCGTTCGATAGATCTGGATAGACTTCAATATCTGTAATTATCCGTAATAATGTAAGTTTCTGTCGTAGTCTTTAGATTGATTCTATTGTATATCGAGATAATTAGCTTGGTCAAAGAAAATCCATTATTACGGGGTTTCTAATAGTTCAATTCATGATAGACAGTTTTAATTTTTAATCGAGATAGTTTGTTTCTGTATTTTTTTGAATATTTTTTAAAACACGTGAAAGTATTGCGAATCATAATATTTAAACAAAGTAATTTTTGTTTATTTCTTTAGCAATGAATTTGCAATTCCTAATTAGTTTTATATAATTTTGAATACGATCAATATAATTAAATGTCAATGTCTGAGTCAATATATTGACATTATTTTTAATTTAGAAAATGTATTATAGCTTAAAATATTTATTTAAATGGCAATTTAATAAATGTTACCGATTTCATAAAGGACCTGAAATTCATAATAAATACGAGGTTTTAATAAAAAAATATATATTATTAACATTAAAATATTAAAATTATTTTAAAAAATTTTAGAAAAATATAAATTAGATAAAAAATAAAACTATTAACTTATCATCTGCCCATAATATCTGCTTTGTTGAACATATATTCTTTTTAATTGTAAATTTGTCTTTTCAATGTAAAGATTTCACATAAACATAATTTTATTGATGTAATACTGAGAAATAGGACGTTTTGAGTTATATGAATTAAGAAAATTATTTAAGCTCGTTATTTTATTCAGACAGTTATTGACAAAGCAATTACTATTTTCATGAAACTAGAAAAATGTATTAAACACTTCTACACAAATTAGAAAAGACAATTGAAATTGTTAGTCGAACTTAATATGAATTTAATATGAACCATAACTAATTACCGATACTATTTCTGATCGGAATCCGTTACTCAAATAGATCCAATGCATTGTTGGCACGACACCGAATATCGCGAGTACAAGAAATATGAATGTTCGTTTACAGAAACTGTCATGTCCCCTGAACCTTGGATTTAATTGGAAAATCAACACGGATGCTGCGAGAGAAAGTGTGAGAAACATGTAGAATTTCTTCCATGCCTTTATAAAATATAAAAGATCAATATTGGTACTGACAAATGAGATATGAAAATTATATTGGAGCGAAAATTTGTAAAAGAGCAAATCATCCAAAAGAGATCACGATATTGAAGAAACTGTTGAAGAAACTCTTGAAGAAGAACCACTGTTGGGTTTATGAGGAAGTTGAAAGATTCTTAAAGATTTAAATAGAAATTTTGTTAAAGTTAAAAAATATTTTTAATGAAAAATATTTTAAAAGAAAAATTGAAATTTGTTTAAAAAGCTTATGGAAAAAAGATATTAGGATATGCTTGGATTTCAGACAACTGAACTCAGTAACAGAGAGGCAGGCATTCCCAATGCCAAACATAGACGAGATGTTAGATTTGTTAGGAGGTTCCGTTTATTTTAGCTCAATCGATTTTGGTAATGCATATTACCAAGTGGAGTTAGACGAAGAATCGCAAGAGAAAACAGCATTCTCAACAAAGAAAGGGCAATACTGTTTCAATAGATTGCCATCGGAATTGCTGCAGCACCAGGTACTTTTCAGGAAATGATGACAAAAGTAATAGGCAGAATAAATGGAGCAATGGTGTATTTGGATGACATTCTGATTTATTCGAATAGTAATGAAAAACATTATACAATACTCAGTGAAGTATTAAAAGCGATCGAAGAAGCAGGACTACAGATTAACCCAGAAAAGTGTCAAATAATACAGAAAGAAATCAGATTCTTAGGACACATAATCAGCAAAGAAGGAGTAAAGACCGATCCTTCTAAGATTCAGGCTATACAAAACTTTGGGAAGCCAAGTTGCGTAAAGAAATTTCGAAGCTTTCTAGGCATTTGTAATTATTATAGAAGATTCATCAGTGAGTATGCAAAGAAAGCAAGGATGTTAAAACAATTATGTAGCGGTCCGAGTAACAAAAAACTGGAATGGACTGAAGGAACGAATAACGTATTCAAGGGATTGAAGTTAGCACCCACAACATCACCGATCTTATGCTTTCCGGATCTGAGAAAGAAGTTCATTTGATGCCAGTTTTGATATCATTGGAGCAGCGCTTTCACAAAGAGATCAAGATGGAAAGGAGCGAGTTATTGCGTATGGATCACAATCGATGACGAGCCATGAAAAAGGATATTGCATTACAAGGAAGGAACTATTGGCGGTATACTATTTTTGTATTCATTTTAAGCACTATCTCCACGGAAGGAGTTTTACGCTAAGGACAGACCACAAGGAGATCACTTTATGATGACAACCAAGAAACCAATTACTTCACAATTCCAAACCTGGATAAATTATTTGAGCAGTTTGGATATAATCGTTGAATATAGAAAGGGTGTTAATCACCAAAATGCAGACAAGGTGTCCAGAACTAAATGTGAAACGTGTGTTCAATGTTAAATGGCTCACGAAGAAGCTAAGAAAGGAAAGATAAAAACTAGATTACTAGACTCGATCAGAGAAGAAAATAGAAGCACCAATCAACAAATAAATTTGGAAGAACAATTACGAAAGAAAACGATGATACGAGAAAATGAGATATAAGAAACCATAAAGGAAATACATGGACTATTGTGTCACGCTGGAGTCGAGAAGATAGTTGATTATATGAAAGATAGATATATTGGGAAAAACCTGTCGAGTCAGATTCAGGAGACAAGACGAGGAAACAACAAAGAAAACGATTTTAAAAAATGGATTTTAAGATTTGGATGCCCAAAAGGAGATAAGAGTTGATTGTGGAAAGGCGTTTGAATCAGGAATGATGAAAGAATTCACAAAAAAACTTGATATCAAGTTATTTTTTTCGAGTCCATACCATCACCAAACAAATGGACAGATAGAAAGGCAATTCAGGACAATACGAGAGCTGATAAATGCTACTTTACGAGACAGAAGGAAGACGGATTGGGCAGAGATACTACCAGAAGTCGAATTTACATTAAATGCAACCAAACAAAAAACGACAGGAAAAAGCCCGACTGAGATAGTTTTTGGAAAAAAGATCAGCAGGGAAAAATGGTACGGGTCAAAAGAAAAACAGGTAAAGGAAGAACAAGAAGAACAAACAAGGAGAAAATCCAACGTAGAAAATTTGTTAGTAAAAAAGCCAGGACAGATATGAGGGACCATATAAAGTAATTGAGAAAGTGCATGTTAGACGATATATCTTAATTAACCAGAATGGTAAAAATATTGAAAGAAACGTGGAAAAACTTAAAAAATATCTTAAGGAGGGGGATATGAGGAAGTTGAAAAATTCTTGAAGATTTAATTAGAAATTTTGTTAAATTTAAAAAATATTGTAAAAAGACTGAAATTTAGCATTTTAAAAAATAGTTTCATCAAAAAATATTTTAAAAGAAAAATTGAAATTTGTTTAAATAACAAAAATAAGAAAGACTATTTTTTGAGTGTAAAATTTATTGAATAAAATTCATGGAATTATTTAGTGCTTTGGAACCAGATATTAATGTTGTAACGGATGAGAATCCTAGTAGGGCTATTCAGTTGTTGGTGAAATTATTTCTCTGACTTCAAGCGTGCCTTTCGTTGAACCACAAATAACAATTATCACTAGAAACTTTATTGAATATCACAAATATTTTCACAATGATACAATTTGCTCAACAAGCTAACTACCGATTATACAACACTATGGTGAGGAATAGCACACGCTTATAACCTTGATTTGGCAAATCTCTCACAACTGAGGATTATAACAATTTGTAATTTAACTGGTTTTTTTCTAGTTTGATTTGGATTTACTTTCAATTCTCTTAAAATTCTCCAAATAAATGTCGTCGTATAATCTAAATTATTCTGTCTTAGTCGCACAACTCTGTTCCACAATATTCTGACTCAAATTTTTCTTCGCAAATATTCTCCTGTAACTGTTCTGTTGTAAATATTCTTCTTCAATTGTTCTGTCTGCTTCTACTGTATTTCCTCCTTTTATACCTCGTCGCTTTGTGGAACTTCAGTTTATCTTTAATTTGCCATTTTGATCCAGCATAATTCCCCGAATTTTCACTTCAATAGAGTTATCTTTGACAGCTGTGAAGATATTTTCTAGTTTTTCCTTTATCTCTTACAAGCTGTCGAGGTAAGTACATAATTGTTGTTTCTGTTTTTCCCGACTTTGAAATTCCTTTTCTTTTTGTACTAATTAATTAGTAATGACCTTTGTTTTAATTTCTTGTTTGCTTTCTTTTGTCCGTATTATCTTTCTCATTTCTCATTTCTTTTTACTTTCGTCTTCTTTTTCGAGTTACCATAGATTGTCCCGTTTGCCATGACGATGTTCCCCCAAGTAATTCTATCTATTTATTTATAAATTTGTTATTTAGGTATCCTCAACACCACTATTAGATGAGCGATTTCTTCATTAATAATTGCAACAGATTAAAATTCATTAAAACAAACTTTCTGATATATATTTGTTGCCTTAACCAAAACATTGCTATGTTGATTCAAGACGAAAACAGAATAATTAACCCGTTGAAAGACAGAAGCTCATTGCGTGAATGTTTTTTTGCCTAGTTTTAAAATCGATTCAAAATTCAAGAATGATATTATTTAGCTTCGACACATATTTCGATAGAAAAATTACGTTTCGCTTTCAAAATTGATTTCTTCCCAAAAATTTATATCAAAACATTTTCTAAACAAACACCAATCCAAGACACAACACTAAGAAACAAAGCTACAAATCCATAATAGATTTTATAATATTGCGAATATTTGAGTGCAAATTTTTGTTTTAATGAAGTCGTGTGAATATCCAATAAAACGAATGGTAAATTGAAATCAATATAGAATAATATCTAATAATTCTTTAAATTCAATTATTTTATATCAAGGTTATATTCGATTATCTCTGGCGTTTAGGCCCTTCATAAATGTGTTTGGTTATTGAGTTGGTGAATAGAATTAGAACTCTTACTCTGACTCCAAGCGTGTCTTTGACTGACCACACAAATAACAATTAACACCGGAAATTTTATTGAATATCACAAATATTTTCACAATGATACAATTGCTCAACTAGCTAACTATCGATTATACAGTGCTTATTACAACACTAGTGAGGAATACCATGCACGTATAACCTTGATTTGACAAATCTCTCACAACTGAGGAGTGTAATAATTGGTAATAATTGGTAATTTTAATTGTTTGTTCTCTGATTTTGACTCGGCTTTTCTCGCCTAACTTTACTCTATTATCAACTGAATGAACTCTTTGCTGATTCTCTTTTATTTCTGTTTTCTTTTTAGTTTCTCTGCTTCAATTTTATTCAAATGTTTCTTCCAAATTGTTTTCTCAGTGGCTTCTCAAAACTATTTCGCTAACAAATCTGCCACGTATTCTCTCAATTTTCTCCTATATCTTTTCTCCTTTCGCTTCTGCTGTGCCATCTCCTTTTATACCTTGTCAATTTGTGGCACTTCAAATAATCAAGTGTTTTTCCCATTTCCTTTTTCCTGCTTTCCCCGACTGTCCAATTTTTATCTCTGACAGCTGTCAAGTTGTTTTTCCCTTTTTCCTTTCTTGTTTGGCCGCCTTCTACCATCAATTCTGTTATCACTGGCAAGCTGACGAGATAAGGATATTGTTGTTTTCCTTTTTCCACGATTTCAAAATTCCTTTTCCTTTTTGTAGTAATTAATTAGTACTGACCTTGATTTTCATTTTCCTGTTGGATTCCTTTTATTTCCTTTATCTTTCTCATTTTTAATTTCTTTTCACTTCCGTTTTCTTTTCTGAGTTTCTATAGATCGTCCCGTTTGTCATGGCGACCTTCCCCCAGGTAATTTTATTTATTTCTTTGTAAATTGTTATTTAGGTATCCTCAACAAATGGATAAGGGCGTTCATGGAACAATGAAGAGTTACCCCAAACCAAATATTTTTTGATTGATATTTTAAGTTCATAAATCAATTACTAGTAATAAATCAAGAAATTTATAATGAAAGGTTTGTTTTTCCTCCATAAAAAGAATCTTTCTATTCAGTATCCATGGTAACCGAAGAACGTCAAAGCTAATAAACACTGTCAATGCAGAGAAATTGTAAAATTAAGCAGGTTTGTTATTAAATACAATGTATAGTCAATAAAAATTATTTATCATTACAAAACGACGCGTTCCCCCAAAGTGTCCCCATATGTTCCCTTTGTGATAACCCCTCCCAATTCGCATGGGATGTCCATAATAAAATTTCCCAAATAATTTAATAAAAAGTGTCTTTGGAAATCGAAATTTGACAATCAAATGGGTAGCTACCGGGTATCGATAACCCTTCCTCCCCCTATTTATATCCAGATACTCCAAGAGGTGCTATTGAAAAATTATCCTGTATTTAACATCAGAAATCTTTCCACTTTAACCAAAAATCCGAATATTTGAAAGAAAACATTACCGAGAAGCAATAAAATGCAAAATAGATGCCTGGCAAATAACACCCGATTAATCCAATACAGATTCCAGTCAAATCCACTGAAAACCAAAACTGATGCATCGGCTCACTGTGACATGAAAACAAATGATATCCAACTGATGATAACATACAAATCTAATGCAAACAATATTTAAATGAAAAACAAACAAAATATAAGTGTTACTAAAAATAGTAACAGTAATTCTAAATAAAATTAAGAATTATTTGAATATTATTTTTTATAGAGAAATTTAAGTATCTAAAGATGATGTTTATACAAAAATGATGGAATACAGATTAAATTATAATAATAAACCTTTTATATTACTATTTTTAGCAACAATTAAAATAGATTTAAAATTTAATTTTACTATGTAACATATTAATCCCATTGAAATAATCAAATGATCGATAAAACTACCATTTTTTAGAGGTAGTTGAACAATATTATCAACTATTAAATAATAAATAAAAATTATAAATCCTATTAAATGAGACCAAATATTAACTGATTCGTTTGAAAACTGAAATATACTTGAATTAAATTTTTTATTACTGAATTTTAAATTCACGAAAAATACCTTTTAATACACTGTTTAATCGTATAAGAAGTACGATATCCTGATTTAATAAATGGGTTCCATTTTAAATAAACCGGTATTGATGAGTATTTAAGCAATCTTTCACATTTGATTGAATGTTGTATATTGTAATTATTGTAAATAGGTAAACTCATAAAAATTAAGTTAAAAATTATAAAACAAATTAAAATAAATACGAATTCCTAATATATAAATGATCTTTTAAAACAATAATTAAAATCAAGGTTGAAAATTCAAATTTAATAAATACAATGGAAAAGAAATCAGTGGTGAAATTTGAAAAAAAGTTCTTATAATTAAAAATTTTTAGTAAGGGTAATTAGTAAAATTTTTATATAAATATTGTGTTGGAATTATTAATTCAAATATTTTATTTAAAAGTGACATATTTTGAGAAAAAGTTTTAGTTAATTAAGTTTGCCATATTTTTATCACACCGAACAGCGACTTTAATAAACAATTACAAATATTTAAATATAGGAAAAAATACATGAGCATTTATTATTTAAAAAATTGACAATTCTTTGAGGTTGTACTGTCAAACTCACTCAATATATCATCTCAGTTGAATTGCATATGCTCATTGATATGAATATATAAAAATGATTAGAAATGTGAACGATTGTGACGAATGAGCGTCCCTAAAACCTCTTTCGGGAAACCGGCACGTCTGGCAACACTACGCTAATGATTAAAAGAGCTAAGTAGTATTTATGTGATATTTAAAAATGAAGATTCAATAATGAAGCATGAGAAAATGTAATTCTTCACGGTTGGAAAAGTTTCTAAATATAATTTTCAGAGAGTGTGTATATTTGAGTTACAAGTGTAGATAAATAGCGGAGAGTAAGAAAATTAAGAAACCTTGTTGCCAATCTTGGTAGCAACCAATCTCGTGAATTTTGTGAATCCCTCACCTTTTGCCTTTCACTTTAGAGCGAAGCTGTAAATAAATTATAATTCAGCTCTCACCAACTTAGATATAATTGTGGAATGTTGGATAAAACCGATATCTTATGTTCTGAGTGTTAAACGGTATTTTTGAGGAACAATTTATTTATTTTTATTGAGCAAGATAATAATTTTGTAAATCATATTTGTTATAAATTTTTTAATAAATTTATATAAAATGAAATGGAGTCAGTGCAAACATTTTACGTGTTAAACTAGCTAGCGAATCTAATACCAATACAAAAAAAAACTTGATTTGTTATCAAACTTTATTTATTAAATATTTTTTCTAATATCTGTACTTTATAAAGGTTAATTAAACATTAAATAAAATTCAGTCTATTCCACTTTGTTTTTATTTTAATATTAACGGTAATTTTAATGTTAAATTCTATGTAATTAAATGATTGCTCTTCTTTTTTATTTAATATAAATAATTTTAAAAATATATAACATTTTATAATAAAAGAGGTAAGGTAATTTTATCTTATTTACCTTTTTTGTGTCTTAATTAAATTTCTATTATATTTTCATTTATATATTCATCTTAACATGGATAAAACTTAACATTTATCCTAAAATACCTTGTTTCATCATACATTTAGGATAAAACCTTTTAATGTGATGATAGCAATTTTTCCAATTACTCGATTCTGATTTTTTGAGTTCTACATTAACTGCTTGGTGTATTGCAGAAAATCTATTATTTAAACTCATTCTGCTAAATTCATGAGCTGATAAAACGTTAATCCTTTATCCATTATCAATTTTACTAAATACAATCAAGGTTTAAGAAGGGGTTAACATCATACATATCCAGAAATACATTCATATTTAATCGTTTAAAAATTAAAAATTAGAGTTTAATAAGTGGTGTGAAGTTTAATTATTGCCCATTTGTGTGTAATTTTTATTATGTAAATTTTGTGATCTGTGCTTGTGCATGTAATTTTTTTCCAAAGTAGGTATATATGAGATTACGGGAGCAATTTGGTACCACCCCTTATTACTCAATAAATAATCAGAAGTTAACATATATTTTCATTAAATATTTCCTTTTATTTCATTATTTTTATTTAATTAATTATTATAATTTTATTTCTTTTTTAATTTTTTATTATTATGTTATTTAATTTATTTTAGTTTAAATTTAAATTACTCTGTTAAAGTTCAAAATATATTGTTTTAGTTTTTTGTACTTTGATGGGAAATTTTCTTCTCTTTTTATCGGTCGTTCTCCATCACTTTCTCTCTCTGTGATTGTTTTTCAGGGCATTTTCAGTTGATTTTTGAATTCTCCTTATTCTTCTAACTTTCGCTCTAAATTATTTGTACTGATGACCCGTTTATTCATATCTGCTTTCATATTATTTTTCGACTTTTATTTGTCACTTATCGGCATTACTTACATCGTATTTGAAATTTTCCTATTTTTGTGTTTTAATTAGCGTTTCTATATTTTTCATTTTCTTGTATTTTAATTGTAAAATTTTTATCTTATTTACCTTTTTTGTGTCTTAATTAAATTTCTATTAGATTTTTTTTTCTTAGTTTATTTTATATATTTTTATTTATTTCTTGTACTTCTCTCACCTTTCTTTCTTTTCAATTTGAATTTATGGCATTTTCCTTAGTTGTCTTTTTCGATTTAACTAAACAATTTATTTTTCACCACAACTAAAGGACTGACTCGAATATATTTCTCATCTTTCTGGAAATAATTTTTGTGAAACTGAAGGTTTAAATTCTCTGATATAAATTAGTGTCATTAATTCCTTTTAAATTTTCTGAAGTTGGAATTTAAAAAAGATATTGTATGCTCGCGTATTGGATCTAAATTAATTGTTGAGAAAGTAATTAAATAGAATTGGTATTTAATTTTCAGATTTAAATAGATTTAAATAATATAATAAAAGTAGATAATAAAATTATAAATTAAAATAATAAATTAAATATATTTAAAAATGATTGAAAATTAAAATATGAAATATTTATTGCTAATTTAGTTTGACGGGAAAAACAAATATTTAAATAAATGATCATATTATTTATTGATTATTGCAAAATAATAATTGGGACATATTGTACCAATAATTGACGCTATTGGGACATCTAAGTTCCATTTTATTTTTGGAAATAAAAAACTCATAAAAACTATAGCTGCACACTAAATAAGTAAAATAAAATTATAAATAGCTTACTTGGCAATTCCGAGCACAGCACATATGAAAACACAGTTAGTAATAAGCGTGACACGTGTCTACGGTTTGTTAGCAAGATCTAGACTGACAAAATTTTATAGAAAAGAAACAAAGCAGACAGCAAACAACAACAAAGCAGACAGAGTTGAACTTCTTTACGAGCCTAAGACCGTACAGTACTAAAATCTCAGATCCCAATGCATTTGTAAGCATTTAAATTATTTTACTAATTATTAGAAATTCTCAGGGACAATATGTCCCTACAGTATTGAAAGGGTTAACAATGATTGAAAATTAAAATATAAAATATTTATTGAATGCTTGTGTACGAATATTCCCTATTCAATTATTAAGTCATGCTTGCAAAAATATCCTCACAGCTAAAAACAGAGATTGTTTAAATAAAAGAGATTTTGTGTTGTTTTTAAAAATATTGTTTTGTTTTGTTTTTAAAATATAGATGTAATTAATTCAAGAAATTAAACATCTTTGTCTTTGCTACTTTTGTGTAATTGCAATGACACATTTGTTTTTAGCGTAGTCGTCTGTAATAATATTTTCAATTATTTTAAAATTCTATTCAACTACAATAATAATATTAAAACAACTTCTTATTTTTTAATAAGTATCATTTTAATATTCGTCACTTTCTTTTACTGGCATACACACTGGTCTAAAGACAGAAATATTTGTGTAGTTTTTGGACACATGTTTAATGATTCCACTTCCAATAACTTTAATTAAATTAAAAGTCCATTTCACACAATATAATTAGTAACCGTCACTTTTTGACAAATCTTGTATATAAATAATTTAAATTTATTTATAAGATCATTTTAATATTTAATATAGTGGAACAGTTTTAAAGAAAATACTTGGCGATATCTGTGGAATAATTCTATGCCATCATAACCAGAATTTGCCTTTTCCCATTAGGATTTCCTTCCGCAACTGACAGTGAATCAAATGGTTCCATTTCCTCAATTTGATAAAATAATTATTAATAAGGAATTATTAATTGGGAATTCTTTTAAAGTATTTTGTTTAAATAAATCCCACAGAAGAATATAGATATGAATATGTTAAAAATAGTTAAAAGATTGCGAGTTGAATTGAAAGACCTTGAAAATTGCCCACTGATATCCGTGACTCCTGATGAGAATGATATTCAGAAATTGACAGCCATAATTGAAGGAGCCCCCGAAACTCCATATGAAGGCGGCAAATTTAGATTGGAACTAATATTGCCAAAGAATTATCCTTTTAGTCCTCCAGAAGTCAAAATGATGACAAAGATATTCCATCCAAATATTTATGGAAATCACATTTGTCTAGATATTTTGAAAGAAAAATGGAGTTTTGTAATGAGCATTCGAATAGTTCTCTTATCAATATTGTCGCTGTTGGATGATCCGAATCCAGCGAGTCCATTGAATGGCGAGGCTGCAGGATTATGGAAACATGATAGAGAGAAGTATAATGAGACAGTAAGGCAATGGGTGAAGGATTATGCTTCAAGTGAATAATTACTTTTACAATTGAAATAAAGTGAAAAAAAAAATTAAATAAATATTTATATGATTTATTTGTTTATATTAAAATCAAAATCTTAATTAGAGATGTTATCATTATCATAATGGTCTACAAAAAACATTATTTTTCGTTACTAAAAAGTATTGAATAAAGTTTGGGTATTTTCCTACCGTTGATTTTGAAAATGATTTCAGTTTTATCGAATTGGCGCTAGTTTTCAAGCAATTACTACCTCCATATAGCTATGGTTTGTATTGTATAATAGATAAAATATTAATAAATCTATACGCAATCTGTGTCATTTATTGGAAAATTTTAAACAATAGCCTTTATTATAATATTCCCTAGAAATTATATATTTTACATTTTATGATAAAACATGTAAGACATTTATAGTCATTTTAACATGGATAAAACTTAACATTTATCCTAAAATACCTTGTTTCATCATACATTTAGGATAAAACCTTTTATTGTGATGATAGCAATTTTTCAAATTTCTCGATTCTGGTTTTTGGAGTTCTTCATTAACTGCTTGGTGTATTGCAGAAAATATGTTATTTAAACTTCTGCTAAATTCATTAGCTGATAAAATGTTAATCCTTTATCCATTATCAATTTTACTACATACAATCAAGGTTTAAGAATGGGTTAACATCATACATATCCATAAATGCATTCATATTTAATCGTTTAAAAATTAAAAATTTGAGTTTATTTAGTGTCATGGAGTTTAATTATTGCCCATTTGTGTGTAATTTTTATTATGTAGATTTTGTGAAATGTGCTTGTATGCAGGTATTTATTTTTCTTCCAACAGTGAATTTTTCTATCCGTCTACAGTTTAAGCAATTATTCAAGGTCATGGATTTCATTAATGTCACTTGGGTATGAGACGCACATTTATTATAATTAGCTTTTATTAATATTATTAATCTCTTGTGTAATAAAAGTTTAATATATTTACTCCCATGGAATAATGACATTTATAATACAGATTTGTGTATAAAACCAATATTTGACTCTTAATATCTGAAAAATTATTTTTTCTCAAATTTTGAATTTACAGAAGTTTGTTATTATTGATTTTTTTATAATTTAAATAAAGTTTTTATTATTTTTTCTCAAATTTGATATTTTGTTTTACTTTTGCTTTTGGCGAAAAATGTTTAAAATGAAGTGTTTATATTAACTACGAAATTCGCCGTCATATTTTGCGGTTTTTTCTCTTTATAAGTAAGATTGACATTGGCATTAAATTAAAATTTTTAAAAGATTTTATTCCATGAACTATTTCTACTTATCGCAAGTTTGCACACAATTTTACTCTGTGTTGTATTCGTGTGTTTAATTTTTTTTTCTACCACTTTACAACAGTTTTTATTCCATGCAACATTAAATTTTAACACACAGATAAGTTTATGATTAATTAAAATTAATTAAATTGCAAATCTAGTTTTTCTTAAATTAACATAAATGTTTAAATTTCACCTAAATTATCATAAAATCAAAACTCCCTTTGATCTTATCAAAGATTTTTGTTCTTTCTTTTCTGTTAAGATCTCATATAATTAATACAAAACTATATACATGGAAAAAGTATATAATATTCAAATAGAGACAGACGTTAAATTGCTATGGTGTAATAAATGCAGATATAAAGAATAAAAATCCTTTTTCAAGACCTTAAGATAATTTAATTTATATTTCTATTATTAATCAAGCATTTAATTTATTTATATTAATTTAATTTGTCATTATATAGAAAATGTCGAAAAAAGTAAAATTTTGTAAAATTCGGTTCATTAATCTAACTCCTTCTTCAAAGGAATTCCCCATTTAAACAGAATATTCTCAAGCACATCTGGGACAAGATGGATGTATTATGGAAACACAGGAACGAACTCAGGAAGCATTCTTGATGTAGAGAATAAGAGTTCTGAATTTTTGTTATTTTCTTAAATCGACTATAACTCCTAATGTTCATGAAACAAAAACCAATAGTCATTGTTATTTGGATGCTCCCTCCATACAATAAAACACCAAACATCAAAATTTTCCTTTTCCTGGTCGCAGTAGGAATCCTACACAAGTTTTTTAATAATTATGAAGGACTAGTCATGTTCATTAAGATGATAGGATTGCTTAATAAAATCAGTTATTTTCTTCTTGCTCTGTTTAAAAGTATATTCTTCGTGTACTTAACAAAATGAACATGAATAGCTTAAAAAACAAGATCTTTGCGACAATAAACTTAACAGCAAATTAAACAAAACTACTAAATTATAATTATTTTTTTAAACAACCTTAAGAGAATGTTTTCTATTATAAAAAATAAACAATTTGCCTGCACAATATAATTTCTAGGGAATATTATAATAAAGGCTATTGTTTAAAATTTTCCAATAAATGACACAGATTGCGTATAGATTTATTAATATTTTATCTATTATACAATACAAACCATAGCTATATGGAGGTAGTAATTGCCTGAAAACCAGAGCCAATTCGATAAAACTGAAATCATTTTCAAAATCAACGGTAGGAAAATACCCAAACTTTATTCAATACTTTTTAGTAACGAAAAATAATGTTTTTTGTAGACCATTATGATAATGATAACATCTCTAATTAAGATTTTGATTTTAATATAAACAAATAAATCACATAAATATTTATTTAATTTTATTTTTCACTTTATTTCCATTGTAAAAGTAATTATTCACTTGAAGCATAATCCTTCACCCATTGCCTCACGGTCTCATTATACTTCTCTCTATCATGTTTCCATAATCCTGCAGCCTCACCATTCAATGGACTCGCTGGATTCGGATCATCCAACAGCGACAAGATTGATAAGAGAACTATTCGAATGCTCATTACAAAACTCCATTTTTCTTTCAAAATATCTAGACAAATGTGATTTTCATAAATATTTGGGTGGAATATCTTTGTCATCATTTTGACTTCTGGAGGACTAAAAGGATAATTCTTTGGCAATATTAGTTCCAATCTAAATTTGCCGCCTTCATATGGAGTTTCGGGGGCTCCTTCAATTATGGCTGTCAATTTCTGAATATCATTCTCATCAGGAGTCACGGATATCAGTGGGCAATTTTCAAGGGCTTTCAATTCAACTCGCAATCTTTTAACTATTTTTAACATATTCATATCTATATTCTTCTGTGGGATTTATTTAAACAAAATACTTTAAAAGGAATTCCCAATTAATAATTCCTTATTAATAATTATTTTATCAAATTGAGGAAATGAAACCATTTGATTCACTGTCAGTTGCGGAAGGAAATCCTAATGGGAAAAGGCAAATTCTGGTTATGATGACATAGAATTATTCCAAAGATATCGCCAAGTATTTTCTTTAAAACTGTTCCACTATATTAAATATTAAAATGATCTTATAAATAAATTTAAATTATTTATATACAAGATTTGTCAAAAAGTGACGGTTACTAATTATATTGTGTGAAATGGACTTTTAATTTAATTAAAGTTATTGGAAGTGGAATCATTAAACATGTGTCCAAAAACTACACAAATCTTTCTCAGCAACAATATTTCTGTCTTTAGACCAGTGTGTATGTCAGTAAAAGAAAGTGACGAATATTAAAATGATACTTATTAAAAAATAAAAAGTTGTTTTAATATTATTATTGTAGTTGAATAGAATTTTAAAATAATTGAAAATATTCAACATCTAAAAAGAAACATTCATTCATCACAGTCTGATAGTTTTGATTTAATATCATTCAATTTTAGATGATTGCCAAATTGGATTCTGATATATTTCCAATTGAAAATCCCCTTGATGGTATTGCAAATATTATAATAACAGTTGTTTTATTTGTTTATTGAAAAATAATATAAAATTTTAATTTATTATTATTAATATTAGGAATTATTATGAAATTGATAAGTATTAATAAAGTCTGGCCTAATAAATGCTTCTAGTTTAAGTAAATTACAGAATATTGAAAAAGATTTATTTTAAATTATCATATAGTTGTATTTGTTAATTTTGAATTCACTGATTGAATTTGTAAGAAAATATATTTTTTAATTCAATCTTAAGAAGCTTTTATAAATTGAAGATTATTTAAAAGAATTGGGTAATGTTTCAGTAATTTTTAATTCTTAAAATTATTAATGTATAATTTTTCTATTATGTGTTGGAATGATTATTTATAAATTTGGTAACCGATGGAGTAACTCACCTTAAACCCTTACTGCAATGAAAAACATCGAAATTAAATTTAAACTTGACTAAGAATTCGATGAAACATATGTTGATATTATATATATATATATATTAAAAATATTCATTCATGTGAAAATCTTGCTTTATAAAATTTATTATAATTTATATTATTTTTAAAATATTTTCCAACTATAGAAATATTGTGATTAAATTTTATTAATTATGATAAAACACATTCCAAAAATGGATTTCTGTAATTCTGAGAATATGAATGCTTCACTTATATTTAATTTCACTTATATACATTAATAATTAATCTAAATAGATATTTGCAAAATTAACCATACCTTAAAAATTTAATATTTCATTAATAAATAATTTCAAAATCATACCAAATAATAAGTGTCCGTCGTATTCAATTTTCCATAAACTTCTACACTGCACTTTGGTTTTTATTCGAGTTTTAAGATGATTACCGCCATTCAATTGGGTCAAATTACAATTTGGTTAATTTAAACAAATTTAAGTATTATTTATGTATCTGTACATAAATTGATTTGTATACAAATGGTCTCGATTAAAGTATGGTATTGAATTATTTTAATCTAAATATTTAATTACTCCTTTTGAATAGATTTGCATAATTGGTTGCATCGGATTGACCAGATTGAATATTTTCAAAAACGTTTCAAAGTGTTCTCGTCAATAGATATGACCAAAATCATACAATAAACCCTACGAATATTAACTATCGTGTTAATTTGTGTGCATTGAAAAGTCTTAAATGTACACACATTATTGCAATCATAAGTTGCGGTGGTTTACAAAGTCATACAAAACCTGGAGATTTTGTAGTTTCGGATCATTTTTTTTGTTGATCGAACAAATAAAAGATTTCAAACTTTCTATGATGGACAACCTAATTCATTACAAGGTGTTCATCAGAATCCAATAAGTGAGCCGTTTTGTGAGATAATCCGTCAGGTATTAAAAATTTTATTTGATATTTTCAATGTTTGTTAGATATTGCTAAAGGCTGCTGCACAAGTATGTGAGGAAGTCCATAAATCTGGAACATTTGTTACCATAGAATGACCAAGGTTTTCTTTGAAATTTTAGTCAAAGTTTTGGAATCAAATGGTAGCTTCTGTTATCAATGTGACTACAGTTCCTGAAGTGATTCTTGTCAAAGAATTAGGCTTATGTTATGCATCTTTGGCAATGGTAACTGACTACGATAACTGGTTGGATACTTAGGATTCAGTACATGTTCAAAAAGTTGCTCATGTCATGAAATCCAATACCTTACGTGTGATAAAGATTATTATTGAATCTATTAAGTTAATTAATGACGAAGATTTGTTTGAAACTCTAAATAGAAATAATGTAAATTATTTTTTTTATTTATTCGAGTGTTAATGTTACAATCATTTAGGATCTTATTGAGCAATATACTGTTTGATACTCCGGCCATTTTGATCATTGATACAAAATAAATTATACCTTTAGATGGCAGCCTATCAATTCAATTCAATTCAATCATACAAAATTATCCAAATTTGAAATGTTGATAAGTAAAACAGATATGTTTTTGTAATTTTCCTGATTTTAAAATTATTTGATGATTATAGAGAAAAATTTATTTTTAACATCAATATTTTTGAATTTTTGATCTTTTAAATATGAAAAATATATATAAATCAAAACATTTGAAGCAATGAAAACAAACTAATGCTGGTTCAAAATTTTCTGTTGTTTGATGACTGGATTTAATCTCAAATTTTCTGCTTCATGAATTCAAAATTACACAGAAGTTAGAACTAAGCGATCCTAAGTTGAGAGTGGTTATTATTTTTAGGATTTCGAGTTTTCAATTAAGACCTTATTAACAATAGGTTCATATGCGTACACGTGAAATTCCGTTTTGCAGCGAACAAAATTAGAGTTTAATTATTTTTTCCTTTTTAAAATTTTTTTCTTTTTGGGAAATTTTGGGAAATTTATTTTTGGGACATTTTAAATTTTGGGACTTTTTAAATTTTGGGAATTTTTTTATTTGGGGAAATGTGTGAAAAATAATTTTGGGACTTTTTAAATTTTGGGAAATTTTTGATTTGGGAAATTTATTTTGGGGATTTCGTGATTTGGAAATATTTTGTAAATATTCCATGTGATTTTTTCTAGTAATTTGTTGATTTTTTCAAAGTATTTTTTATATAAAAAATTTCAAAGTGTTGTGACCTTAAAGTTTTCAAATTTATCCAGGCATTTTTATTTTTCAAATTTTTCAAGTGGTGTGACCTTCACTTTAAAGTACTTTCATATTTTTTTTAATATTTTTCCAAGTCGCTTTTGTTCATTGTCCCACCATGTGTTGAAGAATATGATTTTATTTCTATAATATAAGATTTTTTATGTTTGATAATATATGAATGATGTTAAATTATGGCATTTGATGTTGAAGTTTGAGACTTTGGAGCTCAATCTCCATGGATACTATGCATTTTTTTATATATAGACCATATAATTTTATGTTCGTTATAAAAATTCCGAGTTTAAAAAAAATTTCTCCGGGGGGGGGGGGGGTAGTGGTGTGGAAGGGACATATCCATCTACTAACGGACAATCACCAACTGAGAGAAAACATGGAGAAGAAAATAGAAAAAAAGAAAAGTTATCAGCCGATTAAAAGTAAAATTCAATTTCTCAATTTTTATGTTTTTGATAAAATCTAAATTTTGTAATAACTTTACGTGATGCTTTTGAAAAATCGAAATTTCGCGGAATAATTTTGTCGTTTACTCGAAGTCAATACAATTTTTGAAATCATGATATTTATGTTTTTATTGTTATTAACCTTTATAGATATGCGGGATATGGCATTTAAGTACCAGCGCATCGGTGCATTCGATCCATGTGTTTGTTGTACCCATATGAATTAACAAAATTCCATCAGTTTTAGAGACAAGGTACAGATAATGAATGTTCATGCACCAGGGAATGAGGATTAGAATCGAGCAATTTGTATGAATCAAGGATATTTCGGAATGGCTGCGCAGCGACGAGAAAAAGAAAGGGATTGTTGTATACTTGTTTTAATTTTCCTTCTTGTTTATATTTGAAAACGTTACACTTAATGATTTTACTCACTCATTTTAAATTTTTGTTTAAATTGGGAAACGGAGAAAATATAATGATATTTTTAACCATGATTGGAATGTTTTCTGATGAATTAAATAACATGCACCAACATAATATTAGTGAATGAATACTTTGAAGTGGTATATCTACTCAAGGGGGTCTAGCGGAAAAAAGTACGATTTCGGCTGGTAAGCAAAACTCCAATACTTTGTTTCCCGACATGATCTCTAGAATCGGAAATGAGAAGAGAAGAAGAGAGATCAAGCAAATGATATTACGAAGAAACATAAACGCATAGTTAAGTAAAAAGAGCAAATTAAGAATATGATGAAGAGTGGAAATTTCACAATGACGGATGACTTCGGAAGTGACCACTCGAACAGCTAAACCAAGTAGTAAGAATTTTTTGAATTTGCTAATGATTCTCTGGACTTAAATTGGTTACATAAATTTATAAATACATATATAATTTTATTTCAGATTTAATTCTTTAGCCATCAAAATTAATTTTAGATAAAAATTAGGTAAGAAATTGTCCTTTAAGATTCGTTAAACATATGAGCAGTATGGGGAGTTTCAAATTCTGGTTCGTCCTCTTTCATTAGGAGGGATTTAGAGTGATGAAAGACGACGAGTTAAAAGAGGAATTAGATGATTGGAACCAATAGGCCGACACTTAGCGATAATTGGGAAGAGAAGAGCTCCAGAAAGAATTTTTCTTTATTCATTTTAGAACAATTAAAATAAAAAATTTTGTCTCAAATTATGTTTTCGTATTATTTGTAATTTTATTTGAGATTGATATAACAAAGAAAATGACCCAGTTGTCAGTAGTGAATTTAATTCCAAAAACTCTTTGATAGTTAAGAATTCGAAATGAAAAAAAATAGAGAAATTTAAAGTATCATGTTAAAATCTATTGACTTTGAGATGGAAGGACATGTATGAACAACATAATTCTCATAACCACGAAAATCATGAATTAAAACAAAATTATAAATTTTACGAAATATAATGAATATGCAACCTTTAGATTATTAAAACAAAATTATTGTTATTTATTAGTACTTATTATTGCAGAATATAGAGGGTAGTACGAATACCATATGCCTATAAACTTAATTCTTGACTAACCTAATTTTAGTGGATCACATAGAAAAATTCAGACTGGACGTAGCCCGCTATACGTCAGAAGCGGCTCGTCAGGAAGAAAGAGCAGAATCGATGGTACAGAAATGTCGTCGAATGAAAGTGAAATGATTCCGACCTGAACATGTGCGTAAACTTAATCAAAAGATAGAGTCTATCGAAAAATCTCGAATCGAGGAACAAAGGATCATTCACGATCTGAAGATCACGATCCGGGAACAAGTCATCGATTTTGGTACTCAAACAGGAGTCCGCATAGAGTATTGTGGCATCGATCAAAAAGATTCCTCTAATCCCAGCAAGTAACAAACGACCATGTAAGACCACGCCAGGAAAGTTGGAGAGGAAGCTACACAGAGGGTTAAGATAAGCGCCAATGCAATACAGAAGAAATGAAAATAAAAATAGTTCCTTTTATTCGATTAATTAAAATTGCTTGCATAGTTGTGTAAATAAATTTGGCTAAATTAGAATTCTAAACAAGATTTTAAGAGATTAAGTAATTAGAGAAAGCGGTTCTATTTAATAATCCGTCTTATTAAAGGAAATGATAAATAAACAAAATCAAATAAGTTGGGATTGTTATTTCATCTGTAAGTCAAGGGATTTGTGGTGTTAAAGTAGTTAGAATTATTAACGAAGAATATAACAATTTTAAAAATCTAACTTTGTGAATTAAATAACATATAATAAAATATATTAACAAAATCACCGATAATTCGACAGAAAGCACGTTATCTCGTATTTTCTCGAAATCCTTGAAAAGATTTTGACTAGGTAGTTTACAGTAGCCTGATAACAAGTAGGAGATTCAGCGAAGCTAAAAGGTTAAGGGGGTAAGAAAAGGTGGGGCGCAATACCTTCTACGGTACCCCAAATATGAAGAGGCTCGTCGGGTCAGTAGCAGTTCTTATATTAGAGCTCACCTTTTGCCGACAGCCACAGGATTAAAATAATTATACGCAGTTGCTATGGGAAGGTGAACCATAGCGAACGTACCAAATAGAAAAACATTTAAAGATGAAAGATTCTTCCCACTAGTAACCGACCAGAGTTAAAAAATAACTGAGAACTCTAAATATTGAACAGAAATAATTTTTTTATAAATAATTTCAAATTTTAACATTTTACGGTTCAAGATTAGACATTTTCCAAGTTTGATTTTAATACTAATTGTATGAGTTCAATTTCTACGGATCAACTACTACTACCAAATCTAATTAAACATGTATACTAAATTTATAATATTATGTATAATTTGGAAAAATCTTTTGAATATTTGAAAGTAATAATTATGAATAAAAATAAGAATTTCAACAATCTTAATAACAATAATAAAAATATTACATACTTACTAAAAGGAAAATCCAATAGAATAAGTTGAGTAACAACAATAAAGTGTATTGAGTAAATAAAAAAAATCAAAATGTACTAGTACCAATGACAAATAATTCCGAAAAAAATATATCTAACAACCAAATTAACTTTAAAAATGTTTCAATATCAGAAAAAAGTATCAGCGAGTCTCCATATTTGGCTAATTTAAATGCCTCAAGGTATCTTCAAGTGTGCCCATCTTCTTCTGCAATCGTA
The DNA here is from genome assembly GCA_959609185.1 of Schmidtea polychroa. Taxonomy (NCBI): domain Eukaryota; kingdom Metazoa; phylum Platyhelminthes; order Tricladida; family Dugesiidae; genus Schmidtea; species Schmidtea polychroa. The sequence continues at coordinate 47,455 of CAUHTR010008094.1, forward strand.
TCCTGAATGGAACCTGAATACAAATATATCTCATTTTCACTTAGACATTTCGCACTCTTGTTTGTTTTTTGATTAAGTTTAACTTTATTCAAATGCAGCAAAAGAGGAAATATATATCTGTTTCTTGCCACAGATGATTTCCGCCCATAAGCACAGTTAAATGTTAGTTGTCAGCGAATCTGTTAAATTTAGAAACCAGAAAAATAATAAAATTTATTTATCTACAGCGTCCTTATTAATCAGCTTTGTCACCGTTTTTAAGTCTCGTGCCCCATTGTCCCAAACAAACTTTTCGGGATGCCCAAAAATCCCAATACCTACTGAAGTTTAATTCAGAATTTAAAAATGTGTAAGCATGAACTATAATTTATAAATTAGATGTCAATGTTTTAAGCACTAGACTAAAAGATTTCTGTAGTTTGGTAAATGTAAAATATAAAAAATCACTCTTACATTACAAAAGTGGTGGTTATCGTTATTACCGGCAATATAATTATTAGAAGCTGCTAACACATCTTCTAAATTATTTTTTAAATCCGGTTCAAAAGTTAACGACATAATTCCAAGTATTTATTATATGACATATTGTATAATTTTAAATAAATTTTCAGCGTTGAATAAAATATTTTCAAAACCATTTATCAAAATTTCAATATTTAAAATATATTTATTTAAAAATTTTCCATTAATAAAACTTTTTTAAAAAGCTATTTCAATTTTTAATTCAAAAATTTCAACTTAAAAAATCCAATTTAAAAATTATTTAAAAGTTATTTTAATAGTCAATTATTTACAATTTAAAATTATTTTGATAAATCATTGAAATATTTAATTCTCAGCTGAAAACACCTCACAATAATGAACTATAAAAAGAATGGAAAAAGTCATTTATAGAAGTTCTATATGTTTTCATTTATAATGAGAAATTATCCACAATGAAGAATACCTTTTAAAATATTCAGTAAATAATAATTAATTAATTATTAAATAATTAATATAAAAAATTTAAAATTTTATTATTTAATATAAATTAAAAATTAAGTGGTTTAATATTGTTAATTTTTTTCAAGGGGAAGGTGTCGTGGTTTGACTTGCCAGAAACCTGACAACCCTAATTAATACATGTATTATTATATATTTTATATATGGTTTATACTTTATATTCAAAATGACTATAATTTTAAGACAATAATAAACAAAATTGACACTCTCAGTGCCATGTCAGTCATTTTTTCCTGACAGTGGTTTGCCGCTCACACCACAACAGGTGTTTTACAGGTAAATATGCATTTTTTTGTCGTCAGACACATTTAACTAACAATACTCTATGTCAGGTCGATGTCCCTGACAATAACATGTTAAAAAGGCCGGTTTTTTCTGTGGCACTGAGAGTGTTAAGGTAAAAAAAATATTAGATTATTCATTAAGAATTGCTGGTTTAAAAAATATTTGTTTTAATCAATTTTATATATAATTATTTCAATATGACTTTGGTCAACATATTACAGGCACTTAAAATATGGTTTTGAATAGTTTATTTATTTTACTTATGAGTAGTTCGAATATACTATAACAATTTTGGAAATATTTATTTACATTAGTCCAAACTTCAGGACAATGAACCACAGGCGGAAAGCAAATTAAATTATGTTTTTGCGGAAGCACAACTAACCTACAAAGGTCAAGTTGTAAAAGTTTGTTTAAAATATTGTGCTATTAATAAATGTATTAAGTCTTCAACTTCAAGTTAATCAACAGAAAATAATCTAGAAGATGTTCTAGTAACATCTAACAAGGTCTAAGACAACAATACGAGAATAAAAACAATAAACGTAAAGACAGAGAAGCTAATTTACATTTTGTAATGTTGGAGTTAAAATAAGACAACAATATTTACATTTATCTATTGAAGACAGACCTATTATTGAACAAAATAATAAAAGCTTGGAAAAGAAACAATAACAGAAAACAACAAAAATTATTTATTGAAAAATGAGAAGAAAGAATTATGGTTTAAGAAAAAGTAAAATGAAGAAATTTGCATATTCAAAATTACTGATACTTTTTATCCGAATTGCCTAATTCTTCGATTTGAGGATAAGCCTTGCAGCTATCCCTTTTTGGATACATTTATCCACTCGGTGAAGGGATTCATTATAAAATCCCGAAGTTCATTAAAAAAAGTAATTGAAAGAGGATACCTAGATATCCAGGAACCTAATTTATAGTTTTAGAATCGGTACGTTTCCAAACCAAATTTGACTGGTTTTGCAACAACTGGGAAGCCCTAAACTGAATGTTTCCATTGCATTGAATTAGAAACCAACGAGTTCTTGTAGGCTAAAGAGTATAAGTCCGTTGATACAAATCTGGAATTGTCTCTGTCAAATAAGTATACAAATAAATGCAGATTATTTCAAAAAAAAATTCATTTCATTTAACTCATCCACTGCGCACGCCGTAGCATATACGCCGTACTTTATGGCGATTTTATTTTCAGAAACAGGATCAACCGACTATGAAGTTAATAGAAATAAATTATATTTATATTTATTATTTGAATTTTATAATTGGAGTAAGGTTTTGATTTTACCAATAATAATAATGAAAAATATTTCGCAAGCAAAAATAGCCACCAAAATAAACCTTGCAACTTGAAATTATATAAACCAGTACACGTGGAATTATCAGCACTTCTGCGTCTCAAACCTATTGGTGGCAAAGTTTCAGTCAACTCTTCATTGGAATCCACATGAGAAACGGTTGATTCATGAGGCATCAGCATGAACGGTGCCCGAAACATGTACGAGACTGGGTAATATATTAGATTCAAACATGAACTAGTATAGAGATCCGCATAACGAAAGACTTGATCGGAAAAAAAGGTTTGTCTGCTACCTGAAGAAGGCAAACGACCGATTAATATAAATAATAATAAAATTTACCACTTCGAAAAAGGCTACCAAATTTCCCATATGCCTCTTCCATAGTTCTTGCCATTTCCTATTAAAAAAAAATTAACTTAACAAAACTTGGCTAAGTTTTCCAAACAAAGCAAAGCTTTAAAAACTTATATATATATCATTGGTAATCAAAGATGCGAGATATAAATTGTGCTCCTAAAATATGCAAGGATTAATTTTACGAATACGTAACAAATAAACAAGTTATTAAACTAATGATTTTGCTTAACTAGAGATGAAGGAGGGGGGGGGGGGTTCTGGCATTTACATTATTGGACCCATTTAAATGATATTGAATTTCCTTTTGGAAACTAGAATAAAATGTACAATTTAATAACTGGATTATAATTTGAAAATATTCAATTATATCCCAATTGAATTAAACTTATAAATGTAATTTTTGTATCATGGTAAACTAGAATGATTTGAGAAACATTTGGTTGTTGAAGGCGTCACAGAGGAGAGAAAAGTAGTTTAAGATAGTAGAAAAAAATTTTCCTATTGCATTGTGTAAACAGCAGAAAAATAAAACCATAACAAATTGTATATAATTCAATTATATTGCATATAACCTGAAGGAGAATTATTTACACAACAATTTTCACTGTTAACTATTGATGAATATTATTTAATAACTAATGATGCGTTTCTATCCATAAATTCATCTCTATCAGGGGACCAGTCTTGACAGATTTCCTTCCTTGCTATGAGGGTCATTAATTACCACACGAACTTATTCTTATGAAGGCAATTTGTTTTTTGAAATTTTAAATATTAAACTGATAATAATTAATAATAATAATAATGATAATAATAATAATAATAATAATAATAATAATAATAATAATAATAATAATAATAATAATAATAATAATAATAATAATAATAATAATAATAGATATTTGAGATTCTGTATATTTTAAAAAGAATTAATAAATAAAAACTTATATATGTGATAAATAGCAAGCTTGGTTGTAATTAATGCAAAATAAGACTTGTATATAATGAGCTTCCAAACCTGATACTTTAAATGATATTCCTTAACATGATTTTTTAATTAAATATTTAATTTAATTTCGACTAAAATATCAAACACAAAATAATGATAGAGTTAAAATAAAATATTTAAATGTTAATTATTTATTTTAATGTCATTTTTAAACATGTAAGTATATTGACGGACTGTAGTCATAAATCCCACTGGGTTGAACGGGTGTAAAAATAAGTTACAGTGAAATATTATTATTATTATATCATAGGCCTGAATATTAATGTTGCCAATTTTCATAAATAAAAATAACGGTATCAGGGAAATTGGAAAATTAAATTTTTTCAAACATTTCTTTAAATTTCTTCCTTTAAGATTTTATTACACGAAAATAAATATTAGTATCCTTTAAGAATTATGTATTGAAAATAATAATGGAATTTACTTAATACATTTTTTTAGACTTAACTTTTGCTATTTATATATCCAACATCTGCCTAACATCTAAAACTGCCTAAAACTTCTTTTACCCCGTCGAGTTGTCGCCAAAGCAACCCAGAATACAATGGTTATCTATACGATTCCACAGCCATTGAATAATCAACATTGGAACTGTGTCGGATGCGTGAATACTCGCAAAAAGTGAGCATACCTTTGTACACTATAATCGATGATTCGAGTGTCATTTGGTAGTTAATTTTACATCTCTCATTTTATTCAAGTGTTATCCTTACAAATGTGATTATTTTTTAAGTGTGAAAAAATAAATGGTTCATTCTTTTTGTTAATTTCCTCTTTTGAATTGTAGAGTTTAATGGCAATAATTATGTTATTCATGTCCATGTTCTTGTATTTTGATGTTAAAGTATACATTAGAAAATTATTAGGTTTATTACTATTTCGGTTAAAAGAATCATCAATCGGACTCCTTCTGTTCCATTATCATTTCAATAACCCATTACCAAGACTGAAAAATGTTGAAACGTCACATACGCTATAAGTTATAAAATCACCAAAAGTTTTCACGAAACAATCAAATTAATTTACTGTTAACAATACTACTTTACTTCATTTTTTACCATTATATTTCAAAAGTTTGTCTTTCCTTTTTTATAAAAGAGTGACAATATAATGAAAATCTATCCTTCTTAATAAACAGGTTTCTTCCATTAGCTAATTAATTGTCATGCAGATACTCGCAATCTTTTTATGCAAAAAGTTATTTTGATGTTTAAATTGGTTTTCGTTGTTCTAGAACAATTTTAGTTTATCACAATAAATAAAAAATATTTTTCATTCATTTATCTCATCAATAGTCATTCATTTCAATCTTCTCCGGAAATTTATTAATTTTTCAATTTTTAAATTAAATAAAATCTTTTAAATTAATTAATGTATTCCCAAAAAGACAAAGAATGAGTTTGAATTAGAAAATTAATTAGTAATTATTAATAAAATATGGATAAAATGATATCCACCGTGTAATGGTTGGAACAACGGTTCAATGAGACCTACAGAAAATTCCTAAGTCAAATCAGAATCCAAGTTTTATTGGAGTCGCCTTTTGTAATATATAATCACTTGAAAAAGGCAGTGCCGAAAATTTGTGAATATCAAAAAAACATTGATATATATTATTTTACATAATTAGAATTTTCTACAATATACCAGTTAGATCAGGGCTTTTCAAACTTTTTAAACAAGGGACCCATAATTTTTATTACGCTTAGTTTACGGACCACTTTACGGACCCTCATAAAATCGCTCACGGACCCCAGTTTGAAAAGCCCTGAGTTAGATGAATATAAGAATATATATAATTTCATTTAAAATAAAAAATATTACTTTAGGAAGTTTTCAAGTGATTTAAAAACAAGGCAGTGCCGAAAATTCGTGAATATCGAAAACATCGATATATTTACTGATTCATAGTCAAGCTTTTTAATAAATACAATGCCAATTGAAAAGAAATCAGAGGTGAAAATTGAAAAAAGTTATTATAATATTAAGAGGTTTTACTTTAAAATCTACATTGGATATACATTTGTAATTTTTAAACCAAAATAGTTCTTCAAAAAGATTGTACTATCTGTACTATCAAGAAAATATCATCATATGCTTCTTGGTGTCAAGCAGAAGGCTATGCATAGAGAATGTTAAAGGTGGAAATGCAACAGACATGAAAACTCCCTTAAAATTCAACTGATTAAGATGAAATTAAAATTTAAATCACTAAGATGGAAGAAAATAACATGTGAAGATATAAGATAAATAGAAAACTTGTAGTTAAAGTCAGAAATTAGAAGAATCGAAGACATGTTCAGCAAACCTTATATAATCTTTAGGAGAAATATTAGCGTGACTTGATATGAAGTGATATAATTTGTGATTTTATTGCAAATATCAATTCCCAAATGCTAAATCTTTCAACTGCTGTTCAAAAAATTTATTGGAGACATCACAAACTATACAGTCCCCCAAACTTTAGGCCCAAAAGGATTTATTATTCTATTTACAAGACCTCAATAACATCTATCATTGTGTCCATTATTACATGATAAACAAAGCGAATGCGAATCAAAAACGAAATAAATAACAGCTGTTCATGCTCTATCATTGACTGTGGGCAGCAACAAATGTGAAATCTCATATATGCCATAGAAAACAATAATATTTGTAATCGGACAATAAATAATTTCAGAGAAACATTACTAGAATAGCAATAGCAACAGCACGACTCCAATAGGCCAACATCGGTAAATAGCTAAATAAACAACATATTTCTAACATAAATTCATTTAGCAGGCAAATTACGTCATTAATAAATGGTTATAATTAATTGTAACTTTTTCATACGTTTTTTAAGATCGAATTTCAAAACAATTTTATATTTACAAAGAATCACGTTTTTTGTTACAGATTTAAAATTATTATTTATTATTATTATTATTATTATTATTATTATTATTATTATTATTATTATTATTATTATTATTATTAATAATATTATTATTATTATTATTATTATTATTATTATTTTATTATTATTATTATTATTATTATTATTATTATTATTATTATTATTATCACCATAATTATAGATATCATTATTATTAAAATTCGTTTATATCCTTATTCTAACTTGAGCTAGTTATAAAGAATTAATAGTCTCGATTAGACATACTCATAACTTTTAGATAATTTATTAAAACAAAAAAAAAATTTAAATTGCAATAAAATGATCTTTGGAAAGTGTCAATTGGGATTTATTCAAACCTATTGATTTTATAGAATAATTCTAGAAATTTATGTACTTGTAAATAAAAGTGCAATTGCATGCATATATGGTTGTTATTGTAGAAATAATTCATAATATTACACAAACCAAATCCCGTAACTTCCAAAAAAAATATAGAAAAATGAAATTACATGTATTTTTTGTCGCATTCCATTTGTATTGGGCGACTCCAATGATTCTAGACCTAGATTGCGATATGTTTCAGCTAGTTGACAATTCAAGCTTTGAAGTTCGTCAAATAAATCTCCTTTATGCTTCCAAACAAAAATCTCATTTTCAATTTCCGGAACAATTAGGCAAGTTTTCCAACCAACAACCTTTTTGGATTTTAATATATCTCCAAAAATATGATCTCCGAAATATAAAACATCCTTGCCACTTGCACCAATTAGTTTGGAGAATATAGCAACTGAACCCCCACTATATATCACTCCAGATTTCATCGGTCCTGTATGATGGCCTATTTCTAGATTTTTTGTTTCCTATAATAACAATGATGATGATAATAATAATAATAATAATAATAATAATAATAATAATAATAATAATAATAATAATAATAATAATAATAATAATATTATATTATTATTATTATTATTATTATTATTATTATTATTATTATTATTATTATTATTATTATTATTATTATTATTATTATTAAGAATAAGAAGATGAAGAAGAAGAAGGAAAACCTTCCAACAAAATGAATTAAAGAAACCCAGGTTAGAATATAACAAACAATATTGTCAACAAAAGATTGAAAGAATAAAATTAAATAGTTAACAAATCCTCCTACAAAAGTAATGATTAATTTGATATACCTTTATCATCATTGTTAAAGAATTGTAAACAAGGAATCATGGGATTGAGCTTGCACTTAAGGCTGTCATCACTGAGATAAATAAAAAATAAAACATGAAACTGTGAAAAAGAAATTATTTCTTAACTTTCAATTTAGAATAATTAATTATCGTATATTTATATTTTCCAGTCTGGGTTCCTCTATAAAATATATACAGATCCTGAGCACTATGATATTGGCAAGTATAATAACAATGGAAAATAATTACAAAATAAAATATCAAATACCTTATTTACAACCCTCAAGAGCGTTCCATCAAAAAAGAATCGCGGTTTACCGGCATTTGTGACAATATAATCAAAGTAGTTGGCCCAATCAACATTCTGTCAACAATACAATTAGAATGGGCTTAGCTGTCAAATAGCTTACTTTATCGCTTGAAGAACTAAGAATATACTGGCATATTTTCTAAAATAAAGTTTCATTAAATAAACATTAATAATATAAATAAAAATAATTAATAATAAAAATATATATAATTAATAGTGCCCTTTTAATTATTAATAACCTATAGGGAGCTACTCAGTATATATTATACATTGTATGTGGGTACATTTCTTGGCGGAGGTGTGCTGTAGCGGGGTTTTTTTCCGCAAATTTAGTTTTTCAGTAAAATCTCAATAAATCAAAAATTATTTAAATTTTTAACCAACGCTTCTTATTTTGGTGGGAACATTTATAATAATATCGTAAATATGAAAATTTAAATATAAATATATATAGTTTTAATTTTTTCGAATTACATTATATATTTTTTTAATTTCTTCAAATGGTGGTATAGTGACCGCTACTGTCGGTCTCTGAAAATGGACTAGGCCGCATTTTCACCAACTTACCAAAATAATAAATAACTAAACAAAACAATAAACCAAAAAAAAAGTATTCGATTTTTAACCATGTCAGTAATTCAAAAAAACGTACTAGTACGTGACCCGCATCAGTGGCGTACCAAGGATTTCTGGGGTCCTTGTGCAGATTTTGGGACGCAAAAACTCTATGACCTCTGCCATGATGTCGTTATACCGCCATTTTGAATCGAGTAGGCAAGTAAATTGGATTTGACGTTTTATTAATAAACAAGTCCTCATCACATAAAAAAAAACCAACGTCAAGTAAAGCAAATAATAGATGAATGGGTGTGACATATGTGGTTTACAACTATATCCAATATAGATTCCTAATAATATTAAATGTATAAACCGTCCAAACTGTGGTTGCTGTCTTAATAAAACAAAACAAACGCCAAAGCGATGCTTGGTTTGATGACAATCGGGGAATTTATAATGCTCGAACGTATAAATTTTACTAATTTTTCGTCCTGGGCCCTTGTGCCGTGCACAACCTGCACAACCTATTGCTACGCCACTGACCCGCATACAATGTGCTAAATAATGGCTTTACATAAAATGAACCCTAGAAATTAATTAAAAATTGTTTACGCCATTAATCATTTTGATTCAACAATTGTTTCACAACTAAAAGATTAGATAAGATCGAGTTATCAAGTCAATTTATTTTCTTTTCAACAAATACAGTAGACTGGTGAAAAGGAAATAAGAGATCAAATTATTATAATTATTAAAGGATCATCCAAAATAAATATTATCAAAAATTAAATATTACCTCTGTGTAGTTATAATCACTGTTCGTCAACAAAAACACTTTAGCACCGTTAGATTTCAAACTGAATGGAAAATAAACATCAATGTCTATATATTCGGATATGTCCCAACGAAACCCATTCGAGCCCAATCAACAAAAACCAGCTTACTGAGTGAGCATTTCCGCAAATTTCGGTGTTCTCTCAACATATTGCTCAAGATTTTGCAAAATCGTGTCTGACATTTCTTTCTGAAATAAAATTCATTAAAACTAATTTATCATATAATTGTAAATTTCCTATATAATTGTCAGAATATTTATTACAAAACTAAGCCCAATTTCCAACCGATAACGACAATGGTGCCCATAATTGATATTTGATAACAATAGATTCAGTTTGGGAGATTTTATTCGTAAATTTTTAATGAAATTTTCCATCAACGCAAATAATCGCATTTATATAATAGAATATATAAATATTGCAACTAAATTACTAACAATAAATGTTTGATAGATTTCCCAGCCGATCTGAATAGAATGTGAATGTATCATCATATAGAGGCCGTCAAATGATCCTGGGAGAAATTGCTTAATAATGTCCTCAAGTGTTTTTATGTGACAAATCAATAAATTAAATTTCTCAAATTCAAAAAAATTTTTATTTCTCCATTAAATTGTACAAGAATGATTAATTTGAGAATTTATTTACCGATATATTTAATCAATATTAAAAAAAATAAATTCAAAAAATCAATATTTAATTGCTATTGGATTTTAAATATTGAAAGGAACATTAATTTTCAAATAATAATTCATATATAAATATAAAATATATATGCGCCTTTTATCAACATACGCACGATTAGAAGACCCTCGAAATATGTTGCCTACGTAAAAACAATTCAATGTTTTTCTCGATAATATATATTTTTTTCACAAAATATATATCACTACCCTTGTGGTTTGTTTTTAGTTCGACACTTTCCAAGGTAAACAATGTTTATGCAGTTTTCATAATTAGATGTTATAAAGCTAAAGTAAAACAAATTAATAATTAATAATGCCCTTGAGTAACATTAAAACAAATAGCTATATAATAAAACTTTATTGATACCATAATCGGTTAATAGCGTCCCATACAATTAAAATCACTAAATTCTATGGGAAAATACCTAAATTTCATTAGAAAATTTTATTTCTTTGTATTTTCTCACTATTGCAAATAAAATCATTTCTATTTTATCAATTTGAAAATCTTCAAATACTTCATTTATTTACTTATATCTAATTTTGATTCATTTTCCCTTATTTCCTACAATTTTGAAAGTAACCTAGTTCAAACAAATATTGATAAATAAAAACAAAAAGATCATTGAAGTTGGTAATTATTAACATAAAAAGTCAAATAATTTAAACAAATATTTCAAATATATAATAATTGTCATTTTCGAATAAATTCTGCAGTTTTCCCATTTCATTATGAAAAATGATAAATGGAGAAAAGTTAATTAAAATTTCAATGGCAAATCTTTGTCATCTACATGAATAATCTAATAATAATTTATTAAATGGAAATTAATTTAAATATCTCAATTAAATCCTAATCAATGAACTTTTCAGCTATTCATTATTCCAATATTTTGCATATCATTACTGTTACTTTTTTACTAATTTTCTCAGTAAAAAAAGATTAATTGATTAGACAAAAATTATCAATTTACAATAAACATTTTTGTTTAAATTTACTTATGACCGCCTTTTCCATCAAGAATATTAAACACGGTGACCATAGCCAGCGAAACATGCTTTAAAAATATTTACAAGTATTTAGAATGAGGAAAATAGGTAACTCTAGTTATATCACTTTTCCTTGACAGTCTTTTGAACTCGCAGTGTTCATCAAAGATTATGTAGAGAACAAGTGCATGGAAGGTATATTCAATTAATGACATTTATATTAAATAATTATTATTAATATTTAAAATAGGTTTTTGTAGCACTGTATTCAGTTTTGTAACTTCATTTTTCACATATTCCATTGGATTTACGAAACATTTAATAATGTGATTAATATCAGTTTGTTGACCGCTTACCGTGCCCACCTTGATTTTAATAACGGACACAAAACAATTTTAAATATCGTAATTTCCCATATTATGATCAAACTGAATACTAGTAGTTATTATTTATTATTATTATTATTATTATTATTATTATTATTATTATTATTATTATTATTATTATTATTATTATTATTATTATTATAATTATTATTATATAATTGTATAGATATTTAAAAAGTCAAATGAAATATCATCACAAAATGAAAACAGATCAAGTGACCAAAAATGAAGTGATTGATATCAAATCCACAATAACAAACATAAAATTGAAAGCTATAATTCATTAGCCATTTGACGGCAGAATATTGAAAAATTAAAGTTCAAAAATGAAAAGAAAAGCAAAGCAATCAATAATGAAACAATAGAATCGATACTAACACTGTGGACATAGGAATGGATATTGTCTGAAATTCTTTTTTATCAAATTCAATTTTAATAAATTTCATTTATAACAACAATCAAGACATACAAACATTTCGGATGAAATTTTGGCTAGAAAAATATATTTTACTGTTATAAATTTTTATTTATATAATTTTTGAATATGTTCAACGTGCTTTCTATAAAAATGTTAATATTGTCAGAAAAATCCAACGATTGGTTTGTTTACCTTTGATCTATTTTTCCTTAAGAGTTTCATTTATCTTTTTTAGATTTCGACTATAGATCAATAATGTTTTGGATCACTGTCGACTTAAGGGATTGATTAGAATCGATGGGTACAATAATTGATTTAGGAGTAGTGGGTTTTGGTTTTAAACATTCACATTCCACATTAAACAATTAAAATTTTTCAATTTAAACAAACAATTTTATTAAATTTAATATTTTTATTATTACTATTATCATTATTATTATTATTATTATTATTATTATTATTATTATTATTATTATTATTATTATTATTATTATTATTATTATTATTATTATTATTATTATTATTATTATTATTTAAAATTCACAAATAAACAAATACTATTGTTAACCAATGATCGAAAAAGTTTGCAATGAAAGTTTATTTACCCGGAAGGAGTTTACCTACTCCTGGTGGTCTAGTGGAAAAGGTACGAGTGAGACCGGTATGCAGAACTCGACTACTCTGTTTCTCGACAAGATAATGATATAGTTTTTTGTAGAACACAAAGAAATTGAGCTCTGGAAGAAAAGCCGACGGTCAGCATCCGCGAAGAAAGTCTTCAAGCTATTCAATCCAGGGACAATTATGTAAAAGATGAAATCGACAATAATGACGGATTGGATATTGTGGTAAGCTTGCAATATTTACCACTTATATGAATTCGTAAATTTAAATAAAGAAAATTTAAACTTTTTACAAGAATTTTTGATATAGAAATGACGATAAAATTCGCTGGACAAAGATATTTCCTATAAAAACAGCTACAAATTGAACGGGTATTTAGCTCTCCATAGTGTCGAATTATGGTAGTAAAACGAACTCAGTGGTAACCGATCAAATAAAGGAGTAAAAGAAAACAACGAACATCCAGAACGAAAGTTTTTTTTTAGATTTTAAATTTAATTTACTATAACTAATTTTCTCTTAGAGTCATCTTGAATTTATAACAAGGATTTCAATTTAACAGCAAAAAAGATTAAATTTCTAACGATAAGTTGAGATAAGTAATTGTTTTAACAGTTAAGTATGAAAAAATTATGAGTTTAAAGGTAACTCTGCTGGATCCAACAAATTTCTCTTTAGCAACAATTATAACACATAACAACAATTATAATACATAACCAAACTCTTGTCAGGAGCAGAAAACATAACACACACACGCGTAAAAATATTTTTCAACCCCTTTTTCTTTGATCATACCTAAAATAGAGGTATAAAGAATAGTGGTACTTTTGGCTGAACACAGTAAGCCATATCCCTGACTAAACTAATTTTTTTTGGAGAACAAGCAAACAAACGCAAACAATTATTTTCGGCAAGAAGGCGACCGAATATTTAAAAGATTCACAAACAAAAGTGAAGAAACATCACTAACGAACGACAACTCTAACCCTCAGTTCAACCCATTATCTAACCCCTTTTCTATAAATTCAATAATAAACCGTAAACCGAATATCCCTAACTATTTCACCTACAAAAATGGAACACCACAAAAAAGGCTAGATTTCACCAAAATAGCTTTAACACTATCAGGTATAAAATCAACAAAAACACTGTTCAAACAAAATAGCAGCACTTCCCCGCAATAAACAACAAACTTCACAAAGCAAACAACAAAACTCGGAGATAGTTTTATAATACAGTACTCGTTAATATATATTTCGTGAAATATCTGGTATTTAATTTCATAGCTTTTAAAATTAAATATACTTTTTAGAGAAATTGAAATATCATTAAAAATAGAAATTAAAAAAATATATAAAAGTGAAGAAAAAAAGAAAACTTTAATAGACGCTGTGCCTTCGACAAATTTTTGTTAGCAAAGCCAATTTCTGCAATTCTAGAGAAAGAGAAGAATAGTTTGAATTAGTGGACGAATCATTTCAAATGAATTTTGTTAGAAGCTATAACATTCAATTCTTCTGTCATCAAATAAATTACTAAGACTAAATAAATCCAAAATTATATTTCATGAAATCTGCTTATATAAACAAATATTCTTGGGACATTTTCTTTTTATAAATTTTAATTTCAACCAAATATCAACATACCACATCCATACTTGAATTGTAATTTTATAAAAAAATTATTTTATTTCAAAATTAAAATTAAAATGAATATTTTAATTTTAAACCATTTTAATTCTAATATATTTCAAATAATTTAAGTTTCATTTTTAATTTTACAAAATTTAATCATGAAATAATTTTAATTTAACATTTTAATTTTAACTCCTCACAAATATTACAATTTATATTTCATTAAAATAACTAATTAAATTTGAATGCTTGTAGATAGATACTTGAAATTGGTTAAACTAGAACCGAAAAATTTCAAATGAAAAATGCATATTGACCAAATTACACAACTATCCTGTGTGATTATAACAAAATGTCTACGGTTATAATCTACATAGTTCCTTCTCAATATATGGCTCAGATATTACAATTATGGTATGAGGAATGGCGGCCCAATCGCTTCAATAATTTATTAGCAGCATAGGTAGCAACATGGAAACATATTTGCCACTCTGTCCTGTTTGAATTATTATAAAGAATCTTCACCTTTCTACAATGCAAAGTAAAATCGGGATTTTTATGTTTAATAACTGATTTGTAACAAAATATCATGCTTTTATAAAAATTTTATAATAAAAACTTTAATATATTTGATTTGATCTATTAATTATCTATTGATTTTGAACCATGATAAGTGATTCACAATTGATTATTTGAATCGAAACTTTCAAATTTAAAAATGTCTCCGAAATGAAACAAATGAAACAATACTCTAGCAATTAAAAAGTATATGTTAGTGATTAAATAGATCTCAGGAAGGGGGTCTCGAATATTACTAAGTTAGACATCTGAAAGTATGCTCCGTAAAGATGCATAGAAATTTCACATGAATGCATTTGTGAATAATTTCTATCAATAGTCGAATGTTTATAATGGTTGTATAAATGATAAATTGCACTTTTTATCAATACGTTAAATGTAATTGACAATTGTCCGTAGTTTACTTTCTCATCACGAATAATTAAAAATAATTTGTTAAATTATAATTTGCTTATCTCGGAATCAGAACTATCATGTAATCTTCATTTATGGACTGTCGGAATCAGCAAATTTTGTAACATATAAATCGATTGTTATATACAATAAGGAATGAGATAAATGTTAGTTTAAAATTTCAACTTAATCAAATGGTAAATAATGAATGGCAAAAATGTAGGTGTATCAATTAGGCTGTCCGACACTGTATAATTAAATATATCTAAATCTAACTATATCCATTAAATATTATTATTAGTATTAGTAGTAATAATTTATTACTGTTAAATAAATAATGAAATAAGCATAGTAATGATTGAATAATTAATAAAGCATCACTCAATCATCCGTTTTAAGATAAATTTCGCCAGTCTCATTAACATTCATTAAAAAATTTTAAAAGAACTATTAATTTGAATTTTTAAAATTATATTTAACTTAAACCCAAAATAATGGATGTAATGTCACATACAATGGAGACTTCACGTCATCTCTATATTTAAGTCTGTGAACAGTTTTGATTGAAGGCCCGACCAATTTTAGTGAGCACAGTAAGGACTGTATGAGAAAATAGGTATACCTGATTTAAAATTTTTAATAATTATTAATTTCTGAAGCTTTGCTGATAAAATCATTGGATCCAAAAATTAATGTGCAAAATTCTGTGAACACTTGTGTTTTTAATGTTTTTAAGTAGTTTGGGTTTTAAATTATGGGTATGTGGATTGTTGTTGTTTTAAATGTATTAAATAAATAAGCAAAATACTTTTAAATATCGATTTTATTATTTAAATTAAAATAATTTTTTGTAAATTAATAAAATCTATAATATCTATTGTTTCTCTATCCTACTTGACGATGTTAAAATGACGCTTTCTTATAATTAAATCGTTGCCATGTGATTGTTCAATTAATTATTTGATAATAATAATAATAATATTTTTACAAAAGATCAAATGGACAATCAAATCAGAAAACAGATTAAAATTCATTATAATTCGAGAATAATGAAGTTAATATATATTATATATAACAACGGTGGGCAAATGCGGCTCTTAGAGCCGCATGCGGCTCTTCGTTGAGTAAACTGCGGCTCATTGATAATTGAATTTTTGATAATTGAATTTGAAAATTGAATTCGATTTTTTTATTTTGAAATTTTTTCAACTGAATTTTTAAAAAAAAATTTTTTGTTGCAATTGTATTTTCATAAATGTTAAACATTAACGAAACATTGTTTTTCACATTTTACTGCTTTTTAAAATTATTTTGTAGTAGGCGGCGCTTTGTTATAACAACGAGAAGCAATGAAAATAAATTTAGTGAAATTTAGTGAATTTTGATTAGTTAGTATTTTTGTTTGTACAATATTGCGGTCGTTTGTATATTTTAGTATAGTTTTCTATTCGTGTTTTTTGAAAAATTTGGTAAGAAGATTTTTTATGAAGCATTTTAAAATTTTAAATTAATTAAAATTAAATTTATGTCTTTTTATTATTTTGTTTAAATTTCAGTAATATAAGTTATTCAAATTTATTATTACAATGACCTCAGAAAACATCAAAAAACGAAAATACAAACAAGAAAATAGAACTTTTCAAGAAGAATGGACAGAAAAGTTTTTTTTTTATTGACAATAATGGTAAATCGTTGTGTCTTATTTGTAAAGTTACAATTTCCAACTACAAAGTAACCAATTTACGTCGACACTATGAAGTAAGTCATCCACACTTATCAATTCAATATCCACTCAATTCAAAATTGCGAACAGAAAAACTTAAGTCATTGCAATCAGGGCTTCAAAACCAACAAGGACTAATGTCTTCTTTTAGTCGAGAAGATGACAGTGCCAACGAAGCTAGTTTTTTGATAGCTTGGAATATAGCTCGTGCTAAACGTACATATGGATATTAGATATGAAAGAGGACCAGGCTTTGCAAATGCACCATAAAGTTACTTCTATAATTGAATTTTGGAAACTCGTACCAGAGGCAAAATATCCACACTTAAAACAAGCTGCTTGCCGTCTAATTTCAATTTTTGGTACAACATATTGTTGTGAATCTTTGTACTCCACAATGAAGTTCATGAAGTCGAAATATCGTTCACAGTTGACCAATCAGCATCTTACAGAATTGCTGCGAACAGCTTTAACAAAGTATACGCCAAATTTCAAAGATTTGACCAAAAGTCTTCGTTAATTCAAGAAATTTTATTACTTTTTATTAATGGATTTTTATTATATTTTATGTTTGTTACTTAAATTTTGAAATAATTGTTTTTAATAGCGTTTAAGTCTTTTTTAATCAAATTAATGAAATAAAAAAAAATATGTAGTTCACTATGGTGGCTCTTTAAAAATTAAATTTTCGGAAAATGTCTCTCATTGAACTCATGCGTGCCCACCCTTGATATATAATATATATAATATATTATATAACTATTGACTTTCACAGTGCTGATTGTGATGTCTAGGAATTCTCAAAATTCCAAAATAGGTGTGTGTGTGTGCATGCAGAGACAAATCTGCACATTTGCAATCGACTCCAAATGTGCCAATATCAATCTGGGAGATTTGTGATTAATTTATTAAATGCTTATTTAATATATAGTAAACGTAGACATTAATCATCATTTATTTTAGAAAAACTAGCTGAAATGTTTCTTACATTAATCAAATGATAAAAATTAATCATCTTATGTCGATAACTTGCAATATAATTTATAACATATGCATCATAATAAAGATTATTAAGTAAAAATAAAATATTAATATTATCATCATCATGTAGTTTTACTTTGATTGACGTCTAGCTGTCATTACATAAAAATTTCCAAAGATAGAACACTGGTTAAAAAAAAGATTAGAAAGATATGAATGATAATTATTGTAGAGGAACAAAATAATATTACTCTAATAATAAAGAGAAACAAAAAATACAAATATTAATACAATACCAAAAATACAATATATATAAAAGAAAAAAAATTATTGTAGTAAAAATATAATTTTATTATTCCGCCTCCTCGCTGCTATATATTAATGGTCTTAGATTTATATCCAGGAACAAGTTCTTCTGGATTAATCCTTATTAAACAATCACTAGCTTATTCTTGATACTGCGAGAAAATGCCTTTAAGGTCTCTCTGAAATTTAACAGCACGTCCAATGTTGTTTGATTGTTAAAACTTTATTTTCTAACTTACTGGTCAATTATAGAATTTCAGCAATATTTTTCGAAATAAATTCATTTGATTTGTTAGTAACGTCATCGTCGCTGCCATTTTCAAGATTTTTTTTATATAGCATATGTTGGGAATATTTCCAAATATTTCCATGTATTAAAAAATGTATTGCTTTTAATTGACTGTGTAAAATGAGTATGGCGTAAATCGAGGAATGATTGCAATTAAATAAACAACAATGATATAATTATAAAAAAAACGCCATTCAAATATATGTTTTACCATATACTAAGATATATTTTCTATCATCCTTAGGATAAAAAAAACTATAGATATTATAGATTTAATAAAAAACTTCAATTCAATTTAATTAATTATTTTTTAATATTTTATTCATACGCAAAATGACTTTAATTTAAAGATTTAAAAAGCATAATTATTTAACTTAATAAATTATTCATTCAATTTCATTTGTAAACAACAACAATCTACAAACGCTCAATTTAACATCCAAACTATTTAAAAACTTCCCAAATATTTGTTTTCACAACATTTTGCACATTAATTTTCAGATCTAATAACTTTATTAACAAACGTCACATATAACACATTCCCAAAAATTACTAAAAATTTTTACACCGCGTTGCATTTGATAAAAATAATTAATAAAAAAATAATTAATAAATTAAATAATAAACAAACACACTCACCTGTGTACTGAAAATTCATTAACAGTTACACCTGCCAATTTAGTATATGATTCAAGAAAGGGTAAAAAATTTAATGAAACACGAACACGGTGTATGGAATTTGTCTAATAAAACAAACATGCAAACAACCGATAAAATACATCATCTAAATATATACACCTATTTTTAGGAATATAATTTATTTTAAATGAAATAGGAAAACATTTCAGATGCTAAAACTCGAAGTATACTTTAATTCTGGAAAACGAAGAAATTCGTGAGTTTTAATTGTACATTATTAATATTAGTTGTTAAATTATTATTAAAAAATCTATATTAAAAATCTTTTTACAAAATCTTTGATAAATAGTAATTTATGGATTGGGTTTATAAATTTTTAATAAATTGAAAAATTTAGAAAAATTTAATTTTTTGTAAATAACTTTGCCATTAAAATTCATAAAAATAATTTAAAATGTGAAATTTCCATAATAAAATCTTGACAGTAATTTGTAGATAGAAATTAATCATTGTTCTTTGTATGTAAAATCCATTCGTACACTATAAACTTTTTATGTAATGCAACGGGGCGTACTAAAATTTTAAAATAAGACAATTATTTTACTCATGCAGCCTTAATTGTGGTTATTAATATTAATCGATTTCTTCAGTCGTTAATATTCAAGAACTAGAATACAGAGATAATGGAAAATCCCTTATTGTATGTTGCATTGCATCCATTATTGTAAGTTGATTCACGAGATCAGAACACTATCCCACCGGAGTTTTAAACTTATTAATAAACTTATTGTATATTTTACACAAATCTAAGACCATTTTATAATTTTAATTACCCAACTGCTTCCTTATCTTCCTTTTATAATTTAAAAATGTTTAAAAATTTAAAATTGTTAATTTAAAAATTTAAATTGTTAATTTTAAATAAAAAAATTTTGTAATTTGTTAATAAATTTTACAATATCTAATAGTCTTTTTTACCATATTTAATGATGACAAAAAATCAGTCGAAACATATCATGAAACGTATGTTTGAGTGGCGCCTTCTTATAATTTAATAAGAAAATAATACTTTTCTTTGAGTGTAAAGAACGAAGTAAAATTATACATGATAGTTCTTTGTCGAATATCTTCTTGGAAATTGCAAAATTATTGAAAATCTACTAAGCAAGTTTAAATTCTGGACAACTTTTAGTATTTTTAAATTCTTATTTAAACAAATTCATGTAGATGACAAGAGTATTTTTGAAATATTTTAGTTCTTTTTTTATATAGATGAAATTCCATTTGGCATCTCGAATAGGTAGAATTTCGTAAATATATATAATGGCGGGCTATAATATTTAGAAAGCTTGTGTAAGAATTGAAGAAATAAAAAAACAAAAGTGAACATGGTAGGAATAATAAAAGAAAAATTGAAAGAAAACTCACTCCTCCATGAACATAATCCATTGCATCTCGAATGTCTTCAATGATAGAGGAAAAGGTAATGGTTATATTGTCAGACAGGCAGAATCCAGTGTCATCTTTGACACAATGGGTGATGGACTCAAAATAATCAATCGTTGCCGCAATTAGATATGTTTCTAGAAAACTTAAATTTGAAAAAAATTACAATAAATCAATAAATGAATAATAAATAGTGAGATTAAGGTTCTAGTCAATTAACAAGGGTCATTTCAAAAGTGTTCAAATGAAAACCAGAAATGAATCACTTCAGAATAATGGAAGTGAAAAACTCACCAATACCCAATACATTTGGTCGACCGTCTAATTATGCGCTCCAGTCTCTGAAGTTGTTCGGGAGAAATGAAATCGCAATTCGACATGGAGCTGGAACTTGAAAGACTTTCTTCGTTTCACGGCAAATTCCATTAAGCGTCCATTATTGTCGGAGATTTATGTTAATTGTATAAAAATAAATTGTAAAATAAAATGTCTCCAGTTAACCTACAAGAACCGAAATTATTTGTAAGAAAGTAGTTGAATTTATTTTCTTAAATTATCTTGTGAATTTTCCCATAAATTAAAAGATATTAATTAATGGGAAATAAGTTAATTTCACATAAATTTTGAATTATTTGATTTTATTATAAAAAATTATATCTTTATCACTCATTTTTTCATGAAAGAAAATTAATAATTATTATTGTTGGTTTTATTGAAACACTAAAATAATTAAATGGAATGAAAAGAGAAATAAGGGAAGTTGATAATCAAAAATTTTAATAAGAACGTAATCAGCATTGAGGAACTGCAGAAAGTCATGGAATGAGTGAAGTGTAAGGAAGAGTGTACAAATATTTTAGAATATTCTTTTATGTGTATATGCATGTATTTTTATTTTTAGTATTTTTATATTTATTATTATTATTATTATTATTATTATTATTATTATTATTATTATTATTATTATTATTATTATTATTATTATTATTATTATTATTATTATTATTATTATTATTATTATTATTATTATTGTATAAATACCATTATTAAACTCCATGTTTACAGATTTGTTCTGTGAATTAACTAATTTGCAACTGATGTGATTCTCAGTGTACCAGGGAAAGTACGCAATAAAAATGAATCAGCAATATTGTATACTTACCTGGCGCGAAGAGAAATCTTCGCGTTTCCTGCTTAGTACTGATGAGAGCCAAAAGCTCGAAACTAGTCTACTTTTGGGATTTGCACTGGGTATCACAAAGCTTGTACAGTTTATATTATTCTTGTTATTATTATTAAATATTATGACAGAAAAATTTCACTGTTATTATTTAAAATAAATCAACAAATCAAATAAAGTTTATTTTTGGACGAGCAATTTTTTATTAATTTTTAGAAATTAATTTGGTGAAAATATTTATTATTATAACTTACAGTATTTGTATTGATAAAATTTCGTGATAAATGAATAACAATTGAAAAATTATAAATAAAAAATAAAACTGCACCAACTGGCATTATTGATATTGATTTATATTTCTAAAATAATCCATATTACAAACTTCCAATGCACAATTTCAAATTTAAACTAATAATTTTAAGCTTATGATATGAAATTCTTTGAATTATTTTATTAATTTTTCTAAATCCAAAAGGAAGCCTATAACATTTATGTTAATTTCTAATTAATTTAAGAGTAAATAATGGCGGTAATTGAATTATAATTTTCAAAATGTCTCGAATTTATTTAAATCTAGTCATTAATTATTTGTACTTTTATAATTAATATTTTTGATTAAAACAACTACTTAATTTTATTATTAATTTTCTAATTTTTTTCAAATATTTCAATTAAAATAAATCAGTATAAAATTAAATTTAAATAATAGTTTTATTTTATATTCACATTTGATCTTTTTTAATCCAATAAGATTCATATTCATGTGTAAATTCACACATGATAAAGGCTGTACCGAAATATCGTGTACCTTATGGATTATTGACTTTTATTTTAAATTAAATAACATTAATAAATATATAACCAACTTTGAGTGACATAAAAGAATACTCTTTTGCAATATAGACAAAACAATTTAAGACCATATTAATACCACAATTATAATAAAACTCAAATAAAATAATAATGCTGCCCAATGAATAGAATATTAGTCTCAGGATTGATCAATCGTTTTTAATAAATGACGGAAAGGCGTCAACCTCAATGAATAAAAAATTAGAATTTTACATGGTTCTGTATTTTTAAGTGTATTTGTATCTGTATTTTTAACAGCTTGAATTCAGCAAGCTTTTGGTTCCGTGAGTGCCTATAGAAGTGATTCCCAACCTTTATTTTGTTGCGGCACACTTTTAACGATTTCAAAATTTTGGGGCACACAAAGAAAAAGATAAAGTTTAAAACTTATTTACTTACCTATAACACACTGTGTAAAATAGATTATGGTAAAAATTTTAAATGTACGAAATAAAATAATACGTACTAAAAAAATAAAAAAACGTTTATTAAGGATTAATTACAAGTTAATAATAAGAATACTTTTAATGCGAAATTTGAGCTTGATGTTTTTTGATAATTTCATTTATATTTGGTCGTAAAAATGACAATGCTACTCTCATATCGTCTTCTACATTTAACAATCTTGATCTTTTTTTAGTTTTAATGTTGGTAAATACCGAAAATCCGAATTATTTTTAATTAATTTTCTGGTTTTTTTGTTATTTTTATGACATTTTATGAATTTATTTGGAATTATTTCGATATTTATATATCTAAAATTTCGCGGCACAGTGGTTGAGAATCACTGGCCTAGAACATTGCGTGACCGTTAACTAATGATTTCCCCATAAAATTTTGAGCAAAAGCAATTGTGTTGAATAGTATTTTTAAAAAAAAAGTATAATTTGTAGAAAGAAATAAGCATCACTTTCAGAAATCGATAAACCTAAAATTGGAGATATATTAGAAACAAGAGTCTCTTAATGAAAAGTACGTGATTTTGAATCTATAAAGTTTAACTAGGGTTTCAAAAACAGGAGTTTCAGAAACAGTGATTGTTCTGTTTTTTAATTAAAATGGATTAAAGAGTTTTAATATGACCTACATTTTAAGTAATATGTATTTCAACGGTTTAACTTAACCACGCAAATAGATGTTATATAATAAATAAAAGCGTCAATAGCTTGTCTATGATTATAGTTGTTACTAAATTAAGGATAACTAAATATCTTCGGCTCACCCATGATCAAAAATTAGTCATTTAAAGCAAAATTCTTTCGAAAATTTTTATTGATATTATCAAACCAAAAGCAAATTATTAATATCAATGTTATGAATAATAAAAGTCACAATGATAAATATTTGAACAGCATTTAATACGATAATTTCTTAAATTCAACTACAAATAATAAATTATTTTATAGTTTACTTACTAATTTATCAGCAGTAAGAAATGTTATGAAAAATACAAATCACTTAGGAATCCGAATGGATAGACGAAATTTATACTAGATGTTTTTTTTCGGTATTCAAAACTAATTTCCCTCCTATCAATCCCCGGATAACAGAAAAATCTCCCGAAATAAAATTTCAAATTCCAATCGAGTACCTCAAAATAATTCCCACATATCAATTCCATAACTTTCACATAAGTCAATCTCATTCACAACTCGAATATTTTCCTTCAAATTTATCAAAGATTTTCTCAAATTCACTTAAAACAATTTCAAAAAAATAATTAACTTCAATTAATTAAAATTAATTAATCATAATTAATAATTAAATTTGAAAAATGAACAAAAGCAATCAATTATTCAAATAAAAGACATTTTAATATATTGTTGTTTACTTAAATGAGAATAATCAATGAGCAAATTGCATAATTTGATAATTACCTGGCAAATTATACAGCGTATTTGTCACCATGATTCTTGGCTGTTCGAATTTGACAAATTTGTTTGGATATTGCGATAAGATGTCGGCATTCGACATTCTATGGAATCCATGGAATGCCATCAAAACGTTTCCATAGTTGTCCATTTTTAAAAGGTTTCCGAATTTCTTGTCAATCCACAAGCCACGGATTGGAAACGATGGATCGTATTCAAAATCCATGATGGCCTTTGGATATCCTATATCGATCATTCGAGTTTTCAATAACCGAAATGACATGTGTTCGAGTTCTGGAGATTTGTACATGGCCAGTGTGTAGTCCATGTCGAATCCGAAAAATTTAATTTTTCTTAACTGAAGACTTTTGTTGACGAAAATTCGATGTTTGCTTTCCCTTTTGTAACCCATATAACATTCTGTATCCTGTCTTATTGGAGCTTTTGGATGTGCAAAACTCATTTTCTGTAATAATATGTTAGTTTTCAATTGAAAAGTCTTTATTTGCTTAAATTTAAATTACTATAGCAAATAATAATCAAAGTTTCTTATATAGAAATAAAAAACTCTAAATACCCGCGTTTACACTTTTGAATTCGATGAAATAAATAAACAAATACTTTTTATTAAAACTATTTTTAAATTTTTCTTTATTATTTAGAATTATAACTAAATTCGCTTGTAATTTTATTGTATTAAATTAAAATTAAAATTAGAGGATTAATCGTTTTTCAATTACATTGAGATTTTTTATAAAGAGAGAATTAAGGAGAAAATAATCAAAATAAAATGAAAAAATAAAAGTGAAGAAATGTAAATTAATGAAACTATAAAAGTAATTTGAAACATCGAAATCATTATGTCAATGTTAATGAAGATTATAGTATAATGTATAGTGCCAGTTCTAGGAGTTTTATGTGTGTAGGTGAGATGCGAATTTGCCGCCGCAAAAATAAAAAAATGTTGTAATTTTTAAATTGAAGAAAAATAGAAAAACACTGAATATCTTCGCCTTCGAAAGGTGCCACCATTGGTGTTCGCTGACGTTGGCTACGTTTGAAACCGGACCTGATAATGTAGATTGGGTAAATAAAATAAAATAAATTGTTTATTGAAAATTTTTGTAACGAGAGGAGGGAAGAAGATTTATTTTTTTCATTCTCCCAGTAATTTAACTAATTTGAACATGAATTATGAATAAAATATTTGGGTACTGTATAAGCAAAGTAGGTCACTAGTTGTCATGAAAATAAGGCCGTGCCGAAAATTCGTGAGTATCAACAAACATCGATATATTACTGATTTATAGTCTTCAAACTCTCTTTTTAATAAAATCAATGGAAAAAATAATCAGTGCTGAAATTGGAAGAAATAAAAGTTCTTATTATTGTTTGTTAATTATTCCTATTATAATAAATCTCTTAATTTTTTGATCATCTTTTATATATTTTTTATTGAAACTTCATTTATTTTTATAACAAACGATTAAATAATAATTTTCTGGGCAATATAAATTGTCACTCAAAAATTATTATTTAATACTAAGGTAAAGCCGAAAAAAGCAAAGAAAAATAAATTTTGATCTTTTTGAAAATAAAGAAAATATCAAATTTATATAATTTTCGTAATTGTACTTACAATTTTTTATCATATTTGGTGTTATTATTGTATGAACACATTTTTGACAAGTTACGAATTCAGTCAATCTTTCTTTTTTTTATTCTTAGTAAATACTTAAGAAATATTTTTTTTAAATTCCAAACAAATTTTGAATGGCTTAATAATGGAAAAACAAAAGTTGAAAATTCTTCAAGAAATATTTTGGTTATAATATAGTCGCGAGATTTTTTGAGAGTTTGAATGATACAGTTTAAGTATAAATGTAGAATCTAAATACTTAATTTTTCTATGCAACAATGTATGGTTGTAACGTCATATAAAGGTTTAAAATGAATATTAATTAATTATTAGTTATCGATTAATTTTTTATATAAAAGTTTCTTCGTGTTTTATATAAAATTTTTAATATTAAAATAACTTTTTAGAAAAGAATTGTGTTTTGATTTATACACTAAGACATGAAAATAATTAAATATCTAAAGCTGAAATTTTAATATGAAAAAGACCATCATTGGACATTTTATAGCTAGTAGAATAATAATAATGCTTTAACAAAAAGACCACGGGAACTTCTGAATATGGAGATTAAAAGACATGATCATAAATGCGCAAAGGAAGTTCAAAATTACAGAAATATAGAGATGAACCATGAGGTCGAAAAATATATTTAGAGGCCTTCCTAAACAAAGAAACATTAAATTACAGTTAGGCCAGTTTTTCTCATGGAGCATTTGGTCATATGCATAATAATAATAGAACAATGATTAATGTGTGGTAAAGGAGAACATAATTTTCGTGAATGTTATTTATTTATTTAGAAAGAAAAATCAATATATCTATGAGAACAAGAAAATTGTAGCTTGCGAGCATGATGAAGAAAATTAAAGAAATTACTCTAATGACACTGGGACTAAAGAATCAATTAATAATTATGGAATTTATGATGCAAATTAAAAAAATAAAGATGGAAAATTGAATGAGTAAAAGAAATTAGATTATGTGGAGTTGGAAATATTATGAGATTCTGGAACTTAGAATACAGTGATGAATGAGGAAACAAGGACAAAGTTGGGCTGTCCATTATTAAACAGAGGCAAAATATAAATATTTGTAATTTTCCAGGAAGTCAAAAACCACATTGAATATCATAAATCAATGTTTAATGGCATAATATGATGAGGATTATCAGAATTATTGTTATAAACAACATATTTTTAGGTTTTTGAGTGTAGATACATTGAAAGAATTTCGGGTGCAGTTGATGGAAATAAGAGAGACAAGTATAAGTAATTATACAGATTGTAAATGTTGACAGAAAACTAAAAAAGAATAGGGGGAAATGAATTACTAACAATTACCAAATTATCTAAAAGATTTGGGTCAATATTTATGGCAATTAGATTTTATTTAAGATTCACAAGAATTGTTGAACTATGATAAAAAGGTTAACAGAAGTTGGACCTATAAAACGATTTAAAAGTGAGTAAAGACCGTTCAATAAAAATATGCGTAGCCTATCGAAATTTGAACAAGATGTAAGAAAGAGAATCTCTTCCTATATCCAACATATTTCTATTACTTTATAACCTACCAGGATCTACATTATATAGAAAATAATATTTAGAAAATAAGGAATTTGAAAATATACTGAAATGCGGCATGAGAGTTTGCTGATCGCAACTTTTTTTTTATTTTTATATTAAAATTTCAATAAATAAAAATATTATTATTATCTAATATTTTTATACTAAAAGTAATAATTTAAATAAAATTTATAAAAAATACTGAATTTTCGCAACAGGTTGAGAAATTCTACACCACTCTCGTTATTTTAATTTATTTTTCAAGGATAAACTGTAAAATAATTACCCAAATTTTTTAATTAATTAAAGTTTACACTTAAACATTTGCCTAATCCTTCTATAGGATATCTTGCACAGCATTTTAAGAACTTCTGGGTGCTTTTGACACAACTTATAAGGAAAAAAGGTTGGAAGCATACTCTATATCAAGGGTTCTTAACCTTTTCAAACTTATGGACCCCATAAATATATAATTGGTACCGACGGACCCCTGAAATGTTAAAAAATTAATAAATTGATAGTAAAACACATACATTTTTTAATAATTATTTATAAATCTGTTTATTCAGCTTCAAACAAAAATAATAGTTTTTTGTAAATAGTGCCGCGGACCACTTGGAACCCGTTCGCGGACCCCCTGGGGGTCCATGGACCCCAGGTTACGAACCACTGCTCTATATGAATAAATATATTTCATAATTTCTTTTCAAACAAAACTTTGAACATTAAATGGAAATGACCAACAAGTTACTGAAAATAATAAAATTGATAATTAAATTTATAAAATTAAATTTTTTAAAATTAAAATGGCTTTACAGTCTCAACAATTTAAATATAAAATTATTAATCCTGAGATCCCTCAATATTATATGAATAAACTCCATAAATGATCGTAGACATTCTACTGACACACTCAATGCATTTTATGACATCAATGAGATTATCGATTTTATTCTAAGATGGCACCATTGATGCTTAGCAAATTTTGGTGCTTAGAAATTCTAATTCTAAAACCGATTGTTATTGATTGCAATGACTCACTTGTTTTGGTTAATATTTATTGGATAGGTTTTGTTTTAATTACTGATTTTCATTAACCGCGGGAAATATTAGTAATGAGATACCATGAAATAAAATGAATTAATTTTCCATTTGAGTTTAAAATCTTTTTTGAAAACCAAACAGTACATTCCGAGTCGTCGACTGAAACGACTGTTTTCGGTGGTTGAATTTCTATTTTGCATAAAATTATCTAACGTACAAGTGACAGTTGACATTCAGTTTGACTTTGGTATGACGTAACTTGAGAATTGTTAATTACCAACCAAATTTCGAATGTCAAAATTTATCTTTCAAATAATAATAATAATAATAATAATAATAATAATAATAATAATAATAATAATAATAATAATAATAATAATAATAATAATAATAATAATAATAATAATAATAATAATAATAATAATAATAATAAACATTATAGTAATAATAATAATCATAATAATAATTCTTTATTTGTAAATATTGAAGAGCTGTTTAATATAATCTTTTTATTAATCAAATGCTTCCATGACTGATATACATAAATGAACTTTAATCAAATGTAACAATAAAATTATTACTATTAACAATATTAAATTATTTCATTGCTTATAAAATTAATCTAAAAACAATCTGATGTGATTTGTAGATTTAGTTCTGCAGACTGGACATATGGAAAACCTTTTCCCACATACCATACAGAAGACGTGTCCACAGGTCAACACGCAGTCAACTTCTCGATCGTAACAAATTTTGCAAATCTATAATATTTTCAGTACAAAAAAAATAAAATTCCATAAAAGCACAAACATTTTTTTCTGGCTTTGATTCGATTCTTGCTTTGACAGTTACTTTCATTCTCTCTTTTGACGGAGGTGCTGGTCGTGGAGTATCAATGAAAGCTTGTCTCATTTCTGAGATTTTCTTTTTCCTTGCTTCAATTTCTGTGAGAATCAAATCAACACAAATTTCATTATTGTTTTCTAAAGCTAGGTCTAATGGTGTTTTACCATCCTATAAAAGAATTCAACAAATTATAATATATTATTAGAGTTATAAATTGAAATTATTCTTAAGAAATAATATGACAGGTGTTTTTCCCTTTTTTGGTTTACACATGTTAGTGAGTTCAACTATATGATGACTAATACCATAAAGATTTAAACAAAACAATTATTTTTACATATTACATAGTACAGTTTACAAATCATGCTATTTTTGTTTGTTTTTAAAATTGTATTTTTCTTGTCGTCGGGCTGACTCCAATAGCTTTGGTGATTTTAGAGAAATCAAATAAAAGTTAAAACTTCAAAAACGGCATTTTTTTCTTGAAAAATTGTAAAATATTGTAAAGACGGTAGATTTACATCTCCCGGGTCATATTTAACCGGGAGACGGGAGACGAAAACCGATTCCGGGAGACTCCGGCAAAAGCGGGAGAGTTGGCAAGCCTAGTAATAATTGGAGACAGTAAAGATCTGACTGTCAGCTAACTTATCGAAACAAATTAAGTGTACAAGTTTGTAATATTTCAATGTACGTTGAGAGTTATTATTCATTTATTATCAAATAACACAAGGAATCAGAGTAACCATCTGTTATTTTTGATCAACTGGTAAAATCCTAACAATATATTATAATATAATATATAGAAAAATAGAAGAATTAAAAATGTATTCATCAACAAATACAATATAGTTTTGGAGATTTGAATGGCGATCGTTGTAATCTAAAATTGGAGCTGCGTTTCGTATTTATTCCATTTCCACGACTGAGATTGACAAAATCAAACAAGCTATTAGAACTAAATGTAAAATCTGTTCACAGGGAAAATTTTCACGAATTGAACTCGATATTGGTCCAAAACAATGGTTTGGTCTTTCTTTTTCAAATTTGAAATGTGAACTGATATTTTCATTAAGTGTACTTGGAACACCGATAACAATAAATATATGAAGAACAAAAAGTTTGATGTTGATGCCATTACACATCCGATATTGAAGTGGATTGGTACGATGTTCCACAGATTGTTACGATTCGAGAGTTTTGAATACATTTTGGTTTTTTTTGATTAGTTGAAAAATAAAGGTCGCCAGTATATGATAATATTTAAAATGTAATTTATGTTTATTTCATCAATAATGCATTTGTAATTTTAATTTAAATAATTTTAAAAACTTAATAAAATTAAATAAAATTAAATAAGCATGTTACAGGCACTATATATAATATAATCTATAATATAATATATTTAAACAATAAATGAAGATTTTGAATTTATTCTTCTAAACATATTTAAATTTTTAGAAATTAAAAGTTTTTTCAATAATTTCTACAGTTTGTTCAAATTAAATCTAATACGAAGTTAAAAATAAATTTGCCTTGTAAATTTATATTAAATTATTTATAATTTTATATTTATTAAATAATATGTATATGATTTCAACATGTAGGCATAGTGCTGAATTGTTAAATTCTCCATATTTTATTTGAATATTTGTTTAAATAATGCGTGTTTAAAAAATCAAAGAAATTAGTTATGAATAAAATGACGAATTTATCATTAGGGCTACTAGAGTTGATTGGTATATTTAGGTATATTTTACCCAAGCTATTCATTGAAATTAATGTACTTGAATCGAAAATAAAAATAATTTTTAATTACTTATATGTTATTCTAAAAATCATCATAAATACTTACAATAATACATATAAGGTGTTAATAAAATGAAGTGAAATCTACAATTTTGATTTATCTATAGTGTTAAATGATCTTAATATATCAGTAAACTCTTGTAGGACACGGGAATGTTTTTCTAACTAACATACGGTCAAAGTTCATTGAAATAATTAGAAAATATGATCACACGAATCGCGAAAAAATTCAATGAAATCACAAACAACATTCGTGAAAATAAAACCATTTAAATATTAAATAGAAATTATTAAATGTAAGACGAAGTTTGAAAATCTATTTTATCACTTTCATAATATTTAAACAACATAATTTGTTTAATATCACATTAATCTTACATCACCACCAGGTTCATCTGAATCTTCAACCTAAGTTCCGTGGAATAACATTATGTTACTCCTGACTAGAAATTTGTACTTGATAAAGGTTTTATAATATTCCTGACTTTCCTATTTCTTTATATTTTTTACTACTTAACGCTTCACTTCCTTTATGTTAGCCATCCAGTTGGCTGGTACTCTCATTAGTATATCTGTCTTTTTATTGGCTGTAGATACGAACTCAATCTCCATTTTTAATTCATACTAAATAGCCAGATTCTTTACAAGCTCCAACCGTCGTCGTATTTGCAACTTTGAATTTGCCTTTGTATGCGCATTTTTGTCGTTTGATAATCCACTACCCATCACACAACTGATTTACTATTGGATTTAATTTTAATGTACATTAGGTTCCATTTTATTCATAAATTGTTACAATTCACGGATCGCCTCCCATCGATTCTAAACATCACTTAAATCATCAGATTTCCGCAACCAGCACGCATCTTCAGCAATTGAGCCTTCCACTTCTAATGCTATTTCAATGGCAATCAAACTTATATCGCACCAAATTATACCTATTTGATTGTTCAGAAGGTTCTAAATACCTGTGATGGGTCATTTGTATATCCTTTATCTAATAACCATTTTACTTTCTCAACTATATGATTCTATTATGTATTAAATTAGCCCAATTTCCACTGGATAACCATTTGATGTACAGGAAAGCTGGTCAAAACCATCTTGACACAGTCTGTGTCACACAGAATAAATGTCAACTAAGTGACTGAATAACGAATATAACTCTCTTCTTCAAAATCCATCATTTTATTCATTTATCCGAATATGGTTTGATCTTTTCCAATATAGTTCGTCATTTTAAAGAAATACATCAATACCTAACTCTCTGATGCAGAGAGTATCCTTCATCTTTTCTTCTTTTTTACATATCAAACTAACTTCACTTGCCTTAACTTTGAATTCATCGACAAATATATCATCTATATACGAACATATGCTGTTTGTTATTAATTCATTGTTACTTAATACTTTATTTACAATCTGAGCAGTTAAGCAATGCTACTGCAGCCATAAATCTTCGTAGATTATTTTTTTTACTATTGTTGTGGTGCTGCCCGAATCTATAAGCATTCCTCAAAACCACCATTCACTTGCAAGAGTTTCACATATTCATTATTCTCTGGGTCACAACCGACCCCTTGATCTTTTCATTGCTAGCAAAAATTTGAAATATGCCCAATCACAGTGCGTTTTGCACATTTGACACTGCGTCTTTCTGGATAATATCTCTCTACGTATTCAAGACTATTGGAAATATAAAATCTTCGACTAGATTATCTTCCACTATCTGATCTTAGTACTACTACTGCAACCATTTTGTTGTCATGGATTTTAGACTTCCAATCCTCTTATCTTGAACGGCAAATTCATTCGTGGTTGAAGCTGTTGACATCCTTAGTTGTGGAGATGATTTCGTAAGGTAATTAAGGTATAAAAAACTTGGGTAATAAATCACGCGGGCATTCTAATAGTGAACTATGCGAATAATATAATCCGTTAATACCTTTTTATGTAAAAGTTTCGAAGATGGTTTTTGCTCAACTATCCCGAAAGGTTTTAATGATTCGTTTTCGTTATTCGTCACGTTTTCTTTTCTAACTTTTCTAAAAACTGAATACACTTGTCCCTCTAGTAAAACGGTATTACCTACACAACATTCTTCAAGTTCGTTGCCTCCAAAAATATCTCCAATTCATCGAACCATTAATCCAATCTGTATTTTGACCATCGAATTTCCCAACACTTTGCATTATATTTTAAACAATTAAATGATGTTTCTATTTTCATTTTTATTCCTAATGATCTTTTAAAAGTATATTTGATCTATCTTTCTAAATTATTTAAAATTTTTAATTTAACTTTTTATAAGCTATTCTCAAGGTCAATAGCAACAAATCAAACTGATAATTTCATTGATCTCTTTAGTGTTATTGTTGGCCGTCTGTTTATGATGAGAATTGCTTCTTTAAATCTGACAATTTTTTTGGATGTTTCTATTGCCTAAGATCTTATTTTACAATATTCGTTTATGTGTGTATGCATATATTTTTATTTTTATTATTTTTATATTTATTATTATTATTATTATTATTATTATTATTATTATTATTATTATTATTATTATTATTATTATTATTATTATTATTATTATTATTATTATTATTATTATTATTATTATTATTATTATTATTATTATTATTATTATTATTATTATTATTATTATTATTATTATTATTATTATTATTATTATTATTATTATTATTATTATTATTATTATTATTGAAAAACTTTTTGACTATAGGTTAGCCTTAAATTATCATTTAATTGTTTAAAATTTAAATAATTCTGCTACCAAGAAATCATCACTTTATATTTTCCATTATAATTTTGTTAATTTCCATAGCATGAATAGCTTGGAAAACGAATACGTTTTTAGAAAATTTATTTCATCACATTTTTATAATATTTAACAACATAATTAGTTTAATATTACATTATTCTTACACTAAATATTTAAATGCAGAAAAGGATCAGATTCAAGCCACATGTTTTTCAGAAAAGTAGAAAGATACATAAAAAATATTCATAGATATAATTAAAAAAAAATATTTAAATTTTAAAATATGTTAAATATTAAATTTAAAGATATTAATTCTCAAAAATGTTAAAAAAAAAATTTCAAATATTTAGATGAAAATTTATTGAATAAAATTTAAAATGTTGAGAAATGAACTTAGAAGTAAATATATTTAACATTTTCATAAAAAGCTAAAATTATAATTTAATATTTAAAATAGTAAATAATATTTTATTTGCTTTCTGTCATCTATTAACAATCATTTTTATTTTCAATAAATGATTAAAACAAAATAAAATATTTTATTGATAACATGTATAAAAATCAAACTTACAATATCTTCAGCCTCTAGATTGCATTTATTATGGATCAGTAACTTTACAATGTCCACATGTCCGCTTTTACATGCATAATGAATTGGACGTCTTTTCTCCTGATAATATAATAATAATCAAATTTATAATAAAAAATTATTCAACAATTAAGGTAAAAACAAAAAATAAAATATTGAAAATAATTGAACAATTCCAAACTTTAAGATTCATTTCAAAGAACTTAGAGAACGTTCGTAAATTACACAATTTGTTAGGTAACGCAGAAAATGTGTTTTCGAAATATGAATGATTTCACAGAAAAAATCTTTAAATATTAACATTTATAACAAACAAAAGCAAATTTAATTGAACTTCTTTTTAAAATGTAAAATTTTTATTTGTATTGAATTTAGTGTCCATAATGTTAAATGAGTTGAAAGAAAAATAAAATTTTCAAATATACGAATCTGTTTCATGGAATGAACTATATAATCAAAATTGTGCCAGTCTTAAAGAATAAAATAAAACTACGAACTTGTTTACCGTATATACTTGATTATAAGGCCATTTGAGTATAAGTCGGAAGTCGATTTTAATTCATTTTTAGCTTAGCACCAAATTTTCGGCTTGAGTATAAGTCGGAGATTAAAAAGACAACCAGTAACAGCATTTTTTATATATTATTAGTTATTTAATTCAAAATATTTACTACAAAAAACAATGTTGGTTATAAAATAATAAAATTTACCTATTCCTAAATAATAAAAAAGTAAAAATATTCTTATAAAATAATTAAATTTAACTAAATAAAAGTCTCTTGTTGACATCTTGCAGTGGTACACTTCAAAATTTTAAAATATTATATTATTATTATTATTATTATTATTATTAATAGGTCAAGTTGTATTTAAAAATGGAAATTCCAAGAAAGTTCTTAAAATCTAATATTTTTGAGGTTTTATTACTTTTGGCTTAAGTATAAGTCGGATTAAGATTATCTCATTCTGAAAAGTTTGAAAATTTCCGACTTATACTCCTGTTTATATGCGGTAATATTACTCATATTACTCAATAATCATCGTAAAATTCATTCTAAAAAAAGAATGTCAAAAACAAGAATCCAACCTAAAAGAATTCTTCAAAACTGAAAGGATGAATACGTAGATATCGTTGAAGAATATGTAGAATTTCTGAAGGTAAAAGGAAGAATATATTCCTATCGTAAATTTGAATAAGCATTTTCTATGCGTCCACGGGAAAATGAATAATTAGGTGAAATAAAATAATAATATTGAAAAATAATGAAACTATAAATGAATAATGTATTTTTTATTACTATTTGATATTATTTGATGATATTTGATATATTTTGAATGCTGTGTTGGATTATTTCAGTTGATTTTCAAGGTATTCATCCGGAAGTGATGCTCACTGACATACGGTACTCCGAAAGCAGTGACGATTCTTTATGCAAAATATCGCTTATTGAATATTTTTCACTGTGCTATTAACAATACCGATTTTACACTTTCCATCTCATGATTTTTTGTTAAGGATAAAGGTTTTGTGAATTAATAGTATTTCCGAAACAAGTCGCACGCCGCAGCTTAAATTCTCCGGCCAGGAAGTTAAACAGGCTTGATATACATGGGTGCTCGCAGAAAATTTTCGAGGGGGGCAAAATATTTTTAGCAATGTTATAATGTAGTTTTAATTTAGTGTAGCGTATTTGTATGGTGAGCGAATAGACAGGACATTGTAGTAATGAAGGGCATACTGTAGCAACAATTTTTTTATTAACACAATATATGTATTTGACAAAAAATATTACAACATAATTTTAAAATAAAATTTATTCTTTAAACAAGAACTGGAGTCGTCCGTTATCGCTACCAAACATATCTACAATTTTGTCCATAAAGTCTTTTTTGTTGCTTTTCCTTTGTCTCTGTGTACGCTTAACATGCACAATCCAGACAGACGTTCATCTGGAATTGTAGATCTAAGCCATGTTTTTACACAACGTAATGTGCTGAACTACCGCTCCACCGTACATGTTGTTATTGGTAATGTTAGCAAAACTAGTAAGGTATACTTGACATTCGGATAAAACTTTGTAAAAGGTAACAAGTCGATGAAATCTTGGCTACTTTGTATTCCTCGCGTTTTCCAAAAAATCAAACTAACTCAAGGCTTCAGTTTCAAAATTATCAATGTGGTATACCTGATTAATAGTAGACTTTATATACTTAAACTGTTGACGATTCAGTTTGCACAATTTCGTAGCATGTAGCAGCGCTAAGTTAAATTGTCCACTGTTGGCATAACAAAATCGAATCTCCATTGAGTTAATTAGAGAATCTAAGTATGGAATGTAAAGTTTTTGTCTGAAGTACTCTTCAACACTTGTGGTTTCTGGATTACTTCGATGCTTTTGTCTTCCCCACTGTCTTGGTATATGAATAAAAGTAATATTATTTGACTATTTTCAATAAATCCAGGGGGTGGGGGTAAGTGCCCCCCTCTGCTGGCGCCCATGCTGATATATATTATATACTTATGTATATTTTACCCTGTGATTTATCCATAAAACTGATTCTTATAAACCTTTCCACACAAATAATTATGGTTTCTTATTTTGTCGTTTAAAAGCTAAAGTATTTAAAATATGACAAATGTCTAAAAATAGTGGCTTTGTGGTTAGACGTAAATACTATGACGCAAGCTTTATTATCTGATAGTCAATAAAGTGATATTATATAATTAAAGGCCGTAGATTGTAACTATCACGTCAAATTTAATTGACCATTAAGTTTTTTCTTATTATTTTTCGTAGCAAAATATTTTTACATATGTTTTAGTTTGACATTTTAAAATAAAAAATAATAGACTGCAGAGATACTTTGGGGGTCGCTTTGGAATTATACGAATGACAGTTATGCTGAACCGGTGGAAAACTTATTGTTTTCTCGGTGGAAAGTTTTATTCATTTATATATTATTAATTATATATTATTTATATATTATTAATCATAATTTCATTCAAATGCAAGGCAACTGTGGTCTTCATAGCCTTCGACTCAGCTGTGGTTCACACAGAGTCATGGGAGTAGACTAGTGCGAATTATATAGAAATTTTACGGCAGTCAATGTGTTAACATTTTTCTTAATTAAAAAGTAAAGAATTAAATTATTTAGACAGAAATTGACATTATTTGACTCATGAAAATGTTCGAAGGAATTATCGCATTATTTATATTTTAATGAAATTAAAATAACAATAAAACCCCTGGCGAAATTATTCTCTCGTAATAATTTATTTGTATTAATAATAGAAAGAATAGTTGGAGGCTAATGAGATTCATGAGGGCCTAGAAATATTTAATTATATTTTTTCTTCAATAATGTTTAAGGGCTCCATAAACTACTGGGGTTACATCATCTGTCAAACTTTGAAGAAAAAACCATTTCACCAAAATATAATAGTCCTTAAATAGATTTATTAGTAACAATGAAATACAAGTTTCTAATAATTACAATGTCAATTGAAAAGAAATCAGAGGTGAAAATTGAAAAAAGATTACATAAATGTGTATATATATATATGTGTGTGTGTGTGTGTGAGATTACGCAATAACAGATTGAATCTATCAAGTATGTCATCAGTTAATTTTAACATAAATTATGTATAGAAATTTCTTGTGTTACAAATTACGGAGCGTCCGATACTGTAAAAATGTTGTTCATTTACATATTGGTTGGAGAATAACGGCATATTTCCATTAATTCATGATCTAATTGGCTTATATTATCAATTTTTAATTAATTTTTTGATTGATGCTATTAGCGTCGATTTTCTCTCATTATGTCGGAGTTTTGATTTATCTTCTAACAAGGTCCAGGAACCTGATGAACGATCATTCTGAATGATTGCTTATATATTCATATTATTATTCAATTTAAACAAACAATATTCAACCGATTTGGTCTATCTATTGGTTATACATACAAAATATATAATTCTGTATTAATTTGTTTAGTGCGAAAAAATCATAATTTAAACATAATTTTACTGCATCCGTGATTATTATTATTATTATTATTATTATTATTTTAATTATAAAGACAACATCTAAAGCAAAATGAGTGTTTATAACAATGTATATGATAATAAAATTTCAAGGAAATTTCATAATAATATTTTAAATTAATAATTGCGGTAATATTAATAATTAAATAATAATAATAATAATAATAATAATAATAATAATAATAATAATAAAACAATAAAATGAATATTTAAGCCTTTTGCTGCAAATAATGTATTTAATGAAAGAATTTTCGACTATACGATAGTCCTTGTCAATCGAAAAATTCTTTCATTAAATACATTATTTGCAGCAAAAGGCTTAAATATTCATTTTATTGTTTTAAATAATAAATGCTTCTACCAAGCAATCATCATTTTTTAATAATAATAATAATATTAATATTAATAATAATAGTAATAATAATAATAAGTGGCAAAAATGTGTGAATATGATCAAATGATGTTGAAAGAAGCTGGTGGTCTTAGCTTGTGGAAAATTAGACTAAAGCCTTAGAAAACATGCATGAAAACTTAAAATTTCGAACCCCTTTATCACCAAAGTATTAAATGAAGCAGATGTTGTATATAGAAAGAGAATGGAAACCCTTAAAAAATCCTGCTCAAATATCCGTTAAAGTTAGTCGTTCTTGTGAAATTTCTGACCAAAAAAAGAAGGGAATGTTTGAAAATGTGAAGAAAGAACGCCGAATCAATATCAAGAATATCTTGCAGCGGTTTAATGTGAGTAGCGAAGACGTGCGTGTTATCCTGAATAAATCTGTTGTAAGAAAATTGGCATCCATGTTAGTCCTATGCTTTCTCTTATTTTAGATGTGTGAAAACCTGGAAATAATGCTGACAGGTAAACCTTCTCATTTTTGAGAAACACGGTGAACAATTCATCATAAATATCAATTCTGTGGAAGAAAATTCTTTATCCATGTATGTTCCTGAGACAGAGCGTGAGTTCAGCGAAAAGAAAGTCCTTGGATAATTGAGTTTCATGGCGATAAAATCTAAAACATGTCATCGACAACCATTGATTTTAATAATTTTTGGGATCAAAATAACATAAATTGTGTAGATTTTTCTGAAAACGTTCTGTGAATTAATTCCACTTACTACATACGTAATTACTAAAAGGAGTGTGGTCTCCCTCTATAGATCTCCTAAGACAGTGGTGTTCAAAGTGTATCTCGTGAAAAATTCCAAAGGGGTAACAAAATTGGCTTTGTCATTTTGAAATATCTAATAAAAATATTCTTTAAATTTTGTTTAACTATATTTGTTAAAAATTTTAATTAATTAATTTTTTCAATAAATTTTGCTAGGTGGGGTCGAATAATTTTTTTATTTAAAGAAGGGGGTTGCAGTACGAAAAGGATTGCACATTACTGCTCTAAGACAATGGTCTTCAAACTTTCTCAACTTACGGAACCCTTAGAACTATAAAGTTTTTTTTCGAATCCTTTTCCACCCTTAGAAAAATATATTCTAAAATAATATTGAAAGTAAATCAATGTTGGTTATAAATACTTTAAGTAGAAACAATTAAAGGAAAGTATTGTATTTTTTATTAAAATATTTAACAAAAATTAACGTAATTTACTTATTAAAAGCATCAATACATCTCCATGTGTCTCCTTTATAATTTTTTTCGAATTTTTCTTTTAAATCGGGGAACCCTTGGGTTCCACAGAAAACATTTTGAAGACCACTGCTTTAAGATAACACCCCAATCCATAAGTGCGGAAACAATGGCAGTGATTGAGAAAAAAATGGATTTGTTTTCTTAAATCGTCCTCCCTTCAGTGCTGATCTTGTGCTTAACAAATTTTATCTATTCAGGCATATGAAGGAACATCTATGAAGATAAATCTATCAAAATGCTCACAAATTTGCAACAGGGTGTGAAACTTTTCTTGAAAATCGAAAGCCCAACTTTCTTCAAAAATGTCTTTTTGGAACTTTTGCATAGCTGGAGAAAATTCGTGTCATATTAAAAAATAAAGCCTACATACCCTTATTGTTCTTTTGTTAAAATACACCGTTAATATGGGTTTCTTTTAGCACCTAGCCCGGGTATTTATTGAACACACCGAGTAAATTAGCATTTTGGTCTTTTTTCGTTTGAAGTCATTTTAAAACGTCATTGTTCCTTTTTCTCCATATAATGTATAATGAACATATTGACCTAAATTTGAGTTCTTGCGGTTCTGTGAAAGTCATTGATCAGTGGTTTGCTTTTCTTTATAGCTTTATTAGCTTTATATCTCTATCTACACCTAATGGGTATTTGAAAAGATGGACACTATATTTTCTTTAATACAAACAGCAATGTCTGACTTGAAATTAAATTGAGTTTTTAAAGAAATTTGCTCAAACAATCTATTTTATAATAGGGCGGTCATAGTTTTCGGAATAAGATTATGATAACATATTTTAAGTCATTACCTTTAAATACACTAGTTTAGTAAGGGCTGAATTATCGTCAAGCTAAAGAAGAATGTATCCTTAGTCCTGGGTAAATTTTTGACTCCTTGAATCTGCAGTGCACTCACCAAAAAACTTACCGCGTACAATAACCTACTTAAAAATTTTAAATGAAATTTGTTTTTGTTGAAAGTTACCCAATTGCAGAAATTCCATTATGTATTTATTTAACTTTAATGAACACAAGTTCTAGTTGTGAAAGATCCTTACAGAAGATAAAGAACTGTTTAATATCAACATTTACTCAAGAAGATTTGACATCTTTGATCACACATTTATTGTTATTATATTAAAATTTATTAACCACTTGCCGGGCGCGCGCTCAAATATGAGTGCAAAAAATGTGTACCATTTCAGGCGAGCGCAAACTCATATAGAAAAAATTAGTGAATACAAACTCGGAAAATTAAAAAAAATATATTTACGTTATATTTTGATTATATACTATTAATTAATGATTTTAAAAAATTAGTTTTTTTGACCGAAAACATGAAAAAAAAATCGCCCGGCAAGTGGTTAATTACAATTAGCATATTAAAATATTTAGAAGTTAAATTAAATATAAATTAAATAAAAGTAAATATATTTGTTTATATAATTATTTTTCTTACAACTTATTCCTTTCATTTCAAACTAAAACATCCAACATGCCTTACAAAATTGCTGAAGTTATCACTGAAATTAAATATAAAGAAAAAGTTTCTAAACTAGTTCATGTGATAAATAAATAAGTTGAAAGTTCTATTATTAACCGTTTGCGGACGGTAGGCCAGCACTGCTGGCCACGAATTTTGTTCCAGACGTTTTACAATGTATAATGGCCAGTTGTGCTGGCCAAACTTTAAAAAAATCATACCACGATATCGGGCATTCATATATTAAAAAAAATTATGCTAAAAAATACTACTTATTAAAATTAATTCCGTCCGCAAACGGTTAATTTCATTTCAGATTATTATAATTCGTTTTTAAATATTGTAATTTAATTAAAAATTTTGGTTTTGTATTTGAATTATTTAACCATAAACCTATCAAGTATCCCAGTTACATTTGAAATGAACTGTGCTGAGAATTAATATAAATCTAAACTGATATGTAGTTTGAAAAGAAATGAAGACAAATGTCACTTATGGTACTTAAAACCCAAAGTAGAA
Source organism: Schmidtea polychroa (assembly GCA_959609185.1). Lineage (NCBI taxonomy): Eukaryota > Metazoa > Platyhelminthes > Tricladida > Dugesiidae > Schmidtea > Schmidtea polychroa. The sequence continues at coordinate 90,198 of CAUHTR010008094.1, forward strand.
GACAGCAATTATAATAAAATACATCAGATGATCTACTACTCTATGATCACCTGAATCATTAACTGTACATATTCATTTCATATTCATTTTAAACAGTGTACTCTATAATTGATTGTAAATGTCTATGGTACTCCTTTTTGAAGGAACTAGCTATAACCTGGTACCCTCTCTAGGTCCAAAGTAGCGATACCAAAAAATGAAACTAAATTGTATTTTTGTTTTAAATGATGGAAAAATTACTAACCATTCTCCTAGACCCCCTTCGCGACATGACCTAAATCAGCTCCTGCTTTACCACAATTATACCATGCCAATCACAATTTATTGTAAAATAAATATTAAAGTTACACAGTGTTATAATAAAGTATCAATATTGATTATTAATTAAATTTAATTCGAATTTAATTATTTATTTAAACAACACACGATAATATAAAATGACAGTTTAGTTGGTGTTGGTGATGCACCTTTGGTGGTATTCACAAATATCGATGATTTATAATAATTGTTTAGATAATCAATAAGATTTGTTTTAATCATTGTTTAAATAAATGAAATAATAAAATAAAAATAATTAATAATTTCAGGAAATATTTTCTTACAATATTCTGACTTTCGAAGTTGCAATTGTTTTCAATGAGAATTCTCACAATTTCCATATGGCCAGTTTTGCAAGCATAATGGATCGGTTTCGTTTTGTACTGGGTCAAGAGCATTATGAAGGTCTCAACAAAATGTATTTCACTCACCTTATCTTCGGTTTCTGTGGTGCAGTTATTTTCCAATAACAATTTTAAAATTTCAACGTGTCCATATACGCACACCACGTGAATTGGTTTCCAGTGATCCTTGTAATCAATAAAATTTCCCATTAATTAAAACAAAACACCAAAACCTATATGCAAACTTTATCATTGGTCTGTAAGTTGCAGTCATTTTCTATCATCAATTTCACGATATTCAAATGTCCTTTCCAGCACGCTATATGAATGGGGCGGGTTTGTACAGTTTTCATTGTGCTAATCAATTGGGAGTTGTCTGAATCGATGTCGAATAATTTATCGAAATTTTCATCGGTGGGAATCTGAAAATTGAAAATTCTATTTTTTGTTGGCTTTTGAATTGAAAATTTTACATTTGCCAAACTTTCTAAGTCGCATCGATAAAGGATCAGGAGTTTGAGGATTTCAATATTTCCCACCAGACAGACGATGTGGACCGGTTTGATATTCCACTAAATTCAAACCGTCAACTTTTGGGATCAAAATAAATCCAAAATCCACTTACAATCATTTCCTGTTCTATATTGCATTTCTTGTTGACTAAAATCTTGACAACCTCAACAAATCCTTGTTTGCATGCCACATGGATGGCTTGACACTGAGTCTAAAAGACAACAAAAATATCCTATTTCATATTATTAGGAGTAAAGTATACATGAGAATTAAAAATCTGAATGGAGAAATTCTTTTTTAAGGCGCTTTTTGACTTCCAGTGCATTTCCAGACTTGACACAGCGCTCAAAAACATCCAAATTACTGAAAATGGTTCAAAATATTGAATCATAAATAAAGATTTATTAATTAACCTAGATTTTTTGGCTACTTCCATTAAACAGTTAATTTGAAATTTAAATCTAGCGCGATACTGAACAATTAAATGTGAATCAATTACAATTGTTTTAGATAGTGAATTCAATTATTGATGCATTAAAACAAATAATTTTAAAATTATTATTATTATTATTATTATTATTATTATTATTATTATTATTNGTAAAGTCGAAAAATAATTTTAATAACACAGAGTTAAAATTAACAATATTATTCTCAGGTGGTAAGAATCATCATTATTCTGTGATAAATTAATAAATACGTGTTTGAATTATTCATTAATGGAAGGTCAATGAAAATATACTGAGAAGTGCCATGGATATATATTAATATTTTTTAAAGTTATTTCATAAAATTCAAATATTTCATAAAAAATGATCACTATAATAAAAAAATATTTAATACAATTTTCAAAGAAATACTTGTGGGAGGATATAAGTGATAATAATTAGTGGAAAATAGGGAGCTATAAGTGATGAGGATATATAAAATTATTTCTAAAATATGAGTTTCTAACGAATTAAAATATTTTAATAGTGTGATAAACATTTATTTGATAGAGTATTTAATCCACAAATGACAAACATACATAACAAATGGTATTTGACTGAGCAATTATGATAAATTCATATTTTAAATTTTGATTAACTCCTTTAATATTGAATTAATAATTATTATATTAACTATTTTACACTAAATATTTCAAAAACAAATATTCTAAAAGATAATTTAAGATACATTACTCTTTTCAAACGAAATGATCTCTCAAAGTTAAGAAGGAAACAAAGTGTGTCAGAACACATACCCAGCATTAACTTTACTTAAATATATGAAAACACTAAGTAATAGAGGGTTAATATACTCAAAAATAAAATATTCTTACCACCTGAGAATAATATTGTTAATTTTAACTCTGTGTTATTAAAATTATTTTTCGACTTTACGCTTCTTACCATTTTAGAATAAGATTTTTTATCAAAATTTGTGTTAATTTGACTGATTCAATTTGATGGAGTTATTGTTAATTCGTTTTATTATATATACTCTGAGTTTATCCGACAAGATATTTTCTCCCTCTATGGGTACTGTTCACAATTGGTACTGCTCGTAAGGGTACTGGTCGTAAAGGTACTGTTGTGTTTTAATGATTTTATTTAGGCAAATTTTTGGTTATTATTTGGCATTAAATTCATTGATAATTTTTTAGAGTTAGCGGGATTTTACTAACATTTTTTGTGAATTTCATGTTAATTGAAAGAATATTTAAGGTTTTAGTGTTAATTCTAAGACAAATTTAGTTAATTTCTTGATAATTTGCTATATTTTATTGACTTGTTTTTAAATTTTAAATAAAAATTAATTTTGATGATGATGATGACTTTGTAATGATAATTTGACTAAATAATTTTTCATATATTTTTCTAAGAATATTTACACATTGATGAACTTTAAAATATTGAAAATCTAAAGTTGAAACCATCTAATTTTTTCACGATGATGATATATTTGAAATCTACTTGAAAATTAATGTAAAATATACTGAAATTTGTGATTTAGTTTGAAAGATATATCATGTTATAATGGCTATAATTAGTTGAATCGATGAAGAATTATGATCAATCAATGAGATATTATCATCTCTAGTTAGGTATTTGATGGTAAATGTGGTGAAATATTTGTAGAAAATATTGATTTTAGTAAATTTTGATTTTTTAATGGGTTCTTACTACATGAATTTAGATACTAAATTATTTCAATGGAAGGATGTCTGTAACAATTAAATAAAATTCATATTTTGAAGAATTTTCTATGGATTTTAAGAGAATTGATATATTAAAGGTCTGATATATTAAAGTCGGTTGGTTAAGATGGTAATAGATGATTTTAAGGGGGTGTTTAAAATGTTAGAAATATTTGGTGAGGGATTAGTTAAGGTGGAAATGTTTGAAATCTCTATTTAAATCGACAATGTTCTTATTGGTAAAATTTTAAAGGGAAATAGTCAGTATTTAGCTATGAATTAATAATAGTTCGTGTGAAATTATATCGTTTATTAGGTTGTGATGAATGTTATTGCACAATAATTTATGTTTTAGAACCAGTTTTTTATTAATTATCCACTGTTTTATTAATGGTTAATGATCAATTTACTTGGTTTTTACAATGAAATATTTGAAATCTTTAGAATTAATTGATATCAAAGGTTATTGCTTTAAATTATTTTACTTAAGAAGTTATTTTATTCATTGTGGGGACATCAGTGACAAAAATATTGACTTAAAAGAGTTGGACATCGACAGCTAAAGAAAATTGATCTTTGAAGGAAATTTATGATTTTAATTAGATTTCTATAAATTAAATCGGTTGAATATCAGTTAATCTATTGAAGGAATATTATTATCGGATGGATAAATCTTTCAATGATATTTTGCTAAATTACCTTTGCTAAATATTATTTTAAATGACTAAAAATGACAAAGTTAACCAATATTCTTAAATTATTTGCATAAAATATCCCTGTTTTGGTTACTCAAAAATCCCTATTTAAAAAGGTTAACCATATATTTCTCACAAAGATATATTACACCCAATGATCATCTAATTAAATTAGAAAAGAATTATAACCCTATATTTCTAACTAATAAGCCCCTTAATTGGTTAAATGATAACCGTATTTCTAATATGACTCCTTTAATTATTTTTGCCTCAAACAAATTTACTCCAAATGATAAAGAATTTAAAATTATCAATGAATAATGACCATGTTTTTCTCATATTATTAACTATTGTAACGAACATTAGATGAATACCTTTTGCTTTAAATGACTACAAAGTTAACCAATAAATTAGTTGCTCGACATAAGTGTAAAGTTACATTTAAAATATTCACGATCGTCTCACTAAATTACCTAAGAATTTCTAAATGATTAATATACCCATGCGACATATTGAATGTGACCATTACCCTTGCTAGCAATACCCATAGGGGGACAGAATATCTTGTCGGATAAACTCAGAGTATATATAATAAAACGAATTAACAATAACTCCATCAAATTGAATCAGTCAAATTAACACAAATTTTGATAAAAAATCTTATTCTAAAATGGTAAGAAGTGTAAAGTCGAAAAATAATTTTAATAACACAGAGTTAAAATTAACAATATTATTCTCAGGTGGTAAGAATCATCATTATTCTGTGATAAATTAATAAATACGTGTTTGAATTATTCATTAATGGAAGGTCAATGAAAATATACTGAGAAGTGCCATGGATATATATTAATATTTTTTAAAGTTATTTCATAAAATTCAAATATTTCATAAAAAATGATCACTATAATAAAAAAATATTTAATACAATTTTCAAAGAAATACTTGTGGGAGGATATAAGTGATAATAATTAGTGGAAAATAGGGAGCTATAAGTGATGAGGATATATAAAATTATTTCTAAAATATGAGTTTCTAACGAATTAAAATATTTTAATAGTGTGATAAACATTTATTTGATAGAGTATTTAATCCACAAATGACAAACATACATAACAAATGGTATTTGACTGAGCAATTATGATAAATTCATATTTTAAATTTTGATTAACTCCTTTAATATTGAATTAATAATTATTATATTAACTATTTTACACTAAATATTTCAAAAACAAATATTCTAAAAGATAATTTAAGATACATTACTCTTTTCAAACGAAATGATCTCTCAAAGTTAAGAAGGAAACAAAGTGTGTCAGAACACATACCCAGCATTAACTTTACTTAAATATATGAAAACACTAAGTAATAGAGGGTTAATATACTAAAAAATAAAATATTCTTACCACCTGAGAATAATATTGTTAATTTTAACTCTGTGTTATTAAAATTATTTTTCGACTTTACGCTTCTTACCATTTTAGAATAAGATTTTTTATCAAAATTTGTGTTAATTTGACTGATTCAATTTGATGGAGTTATTGTTAATTCGTTTTATTATATATACTCTGAGTTTATCCGACAAGATATTTTCTCCCTCTATGGGTACTGTTCACAATTGGTACTGCTCGTAAGGGTACTGGTCGTAAAGGTACTGTTGTGTTTTAATGATTTTATTTAGGCAAATTTTTGGTTATTATTTGGCATTAAATTCATTGATAATTTTTTAGAGTTAGCGGGATTTTACTAACATTTTTTGTGAATTTCATGTTAATTGAAAGAATATTTAAGGTTTTAGTGTTAATTCTAAGACAAATTTAGTTAATTTCTTGATAATTTGCTATATTTTATTGACTTGTTTTTAAATTTTAAATAAAAATTAATTTTGATGATGATGATGACTTTGTAATGATAATTTGACTAAATAATTTTTCATATATTTTTCTAAGAATATTTACACATTGATGAACTTTAAAATATTGAAAATCTAAAGTTGAAACCATCTAATTTTTTCACGATGATGATATATTTGAAATCTACTTGAAAATTAATGTAAAATATACTGAAATTTGTGATTTAGTTTGAAAGATATATCATGTTATAATGGCTATAATTAGTTGAATCGATGAAGAATTATGATCAATCAATGAGATATTATCATCTCTAGTTAGGTATTTGATGGTAAATGTGGTGAAATATTTGTAGAAAATATTGATTTTAGTAAATTTTGATTTTTTAATGGGTTCTTACTACATGAATTTAGATACTAAATTATTTCAATGGAAGGATGTCTGTAACAATTAAATAAAATTCATATTTTGAAGAATTTTCTATGGATTTTAAGAGAATTGATATATTAAAGGTCTGATATATTAAAGTCGGTTGGTTAAGATGGTAATAGATGATTTTTAAGGGGGTGTTTAAAATGATAGAAATATTTGGTGAGGGATTAGTTAAGGTGGAAATGTTTGAAATCTCTATTTAAATCGACAATGTTCTTATTGGTAAAATTTTAAAGGGAAATAGTCAGTATTTAGCTATGAATTAATAATAGTTCGTGTGAAATTATATCGTTTATTAGGTTGTGATGAATGTTATTGCACAATAATTTATGTTTTAGAACCAGTTTTTTATTAATTATCCACTGTTTATTAATGGTTAATGATCAATTTACTTGGTTTTTACAATGAAATATTTGAAATCTTTAGAATTAATTGATATCAAAGGTTATTGCTTTAAATTATTTTACTTAAGAAGTTATTTTATTCATTGTGGGGACATCAGTGACAAAAATATTGACTTAAAAGAGTTGGACATCGACAGCTAAAGAAAATTGATCTTTGAAGGAAATTTATGATTTTAATTAGATTTCTACAAATTAAATCGGTTGAATATCAGTTAATCTATTGAAGGAATATTATTATCGGATGGATAAATCTTTCAATGATATTTTGCTAAATTACCTTTGCTAAATATTATTTTAAATGACTAAAAATGACAAAGTTAACCAATATTCTTAAATTATTTGAATAAAATATCCCTGTTTTGGTTACTCAAAAATCCTTATTTAAAAAGGTTAACCATATATTTCTCACAAAGATATATTACACCCAATGATCATCTAATTAAATTAGAAAAGAATTATAACCCTATATTTCTAACTAATAAGCCCCTTAATTGGTTAAATGATAACCGTATTTCTAATATGACTCCTTTAATTATTTTTGCCTCAAACAAATTTACTCCAAATGATAAAGAATTTAAAATTATCAATGAATAATGACCATGTTTTTCTCATATTATTAACTATTGTAACGAACATTAGATGAATACCTTTTGCTTTAAATGACTACAAAGTTAACCAATAAATTAGTTGCTCGACATAAGTGTAAAGTTACATTTAAATATTCACGATCGTCTCACTAAATTACCTAAGAATTTCTAAATGATTAATATACCCATGCGACATATTGAATGTGACCATTACCCTTGCTAGCAATACCCATAGGGGGACAGAATATTTTGTCGGATAAACTGGGAGTATATGGTCTTTATTGATATATCAAAATACTGTTATTTATAAATCAACTAAAAAATACTCAAAAATACTATATTATTTTACTGAATGATACCGTAAATGTTTTTAATATACCTATTTCTAAATAAATCGACAGCTCAGACCAACAACATGTATGAATGACCACCCATTGTTAATTTATTTCCAGTGTCACATCTTTCAAGAATACCGTGAGTATTTTAACAAAACTGAGCTAAAAGAAACTTTCCAGATAACAACTCTCCTGAATGTTTTGAACAAAAATGAGCAAAATTGAGAACAAACGATTAGATGGCGATTAACTTCTGGCCACAACCCTAACAACATAAAAATTAAGATTTTAATTATTGAATTCGTTGTTTTCTGCCTGGAAATACTAACAGAATATTTTTTAATTCAAAGAATCTTCATTTGTGAATTTAAAAAATTAAATGAAGGATATATAAGTGTACATAAAATTATAATATTATATAAAATTATACTGTATTTATTAATAAATTTAGAATACATAAAATTATAATATTATATAAAAATATACTATATAATAATGTTTAAATATGCTTAAATAACTAAATTGTTTAAATATTTTTAAATAACTAAATTTAAATTAATTAAATAAACTTTTCATATAACTTTATTTCTTTCGTTTTAGTATCCATAAAGTAAGTAAATAAAGAATTTATTATAATATTTTAATTATTTTACTTAGTAATGAAGAAAATGAATTATGAAGAAGATGAACCAGATGAAATAGTGAAACACTAAATGACTTATGTTCTGGATTTAGAAATTTCTTACTAAAACATGAATTATAGAAGAAAATGAACCAGACAAAATGGTGAAACATTGCTATGTTCTGGATTTCTTAAATGAATTAGCTGATTGTGGGTGTCCTTCAACATGAATGTTTACTTAAATTATGTAAACTTTCAACGAATGTCAAGAAAAATGGGAAAAATCGACGTTTTAGCAATTAAGTAAAGTACTCCTCATACCTGAAGAATATTATTATTAATGTAAGACATGAATTAATCTTTTAAAAATATATATATTATATTTAGGTATCTGTGTTTTATGGTGGGAAATGATATTGAAAAAGTATACCACAAATAACAGTTGCCTAATAGTCAGACAGCATTTAATTTGTGACGATAAAATGCTAGATAATGTAAGTTAATTGCTTTTAAATCAATATAAATTTTAGCAATGATAGTTGACACCGCATCAGAAACTAAGAAACACGTCCAATTTGCAAGATGTATTCCAAATGACCCGATGGAGATGATAATTTTGAGATAGATTACCAGCAGAAACCTTTTGTATATTAAATATAATAGGGTTGGGTGGGTCCTCTTAATCCCTTAATTAATATATATTTACAAGCTGATCGTCGTGGTGGGCGGTTGTAATCCAACTAGTGGGAGGCCTCTGTAAATATATATTTGTGTTAGTGAAAACATTAACTAATTTGGTTATAGTGCCAATGACGCATGTATTTTGAAATTATACGTTTCGAATGTGCTGGTAGTTGACTACCCATGCTAGGCGTAATGTTCCGTACGGAAAGCTATAATGCCCAGGTGCTTCTGACCCCACTTGGGGGAGGCACAGACGACCCTTGTGGACGCGAACAAATATCCACCGTGTCTTTCAGGCACAGATATTTGGTCACTGCTCATTAAACCTGGCAATACTAAATGCATAAACTTTATCTTGTCCTCTCTTGTCTTGATTTTTATCGTTTAAATAGTATGTGTGATAGGTTTTATTTACTAACTTTAATTAATATACCCTTGCGACATGTTGAATGTGAGTAGTACCCTTGCTAGCAATACCCATAGGGGGACAGAATATCTTTTCGGATAGACTAGGAGTATATACACCCATGTTAAACAAGGTATGTGTATATAGAATGTATGAGTAAAATTATCGCTCCTTATTGAAAATTTCCTGTAAAGGCAAACACAGAATACTGCAAACATATAATAATTCTCTACCCATAACTTAGTATGTAAACCATATTTAAGGTTTTTTCACTAATAATAATAATAATAATAATAATAATAATAATAATAATAATAATAATAATAATAATAATAATAATAATAATAATAATAAAGTGTAATGGGTTGTATATGTATGTGTGTATGTAAAAAAAATATTTTAGGTTTTCACTAATATTGATAATAATAATTGTTAATGGGTTGTGTGTGTGTGTGTAGAAAAATATTTTAGATTTTTCAATAATAATAATAATAATAATAATAATAATAATAATAATAATAATAATAATAATAATAAAGTTTAAGGGGTTGGGTGTGTGTGTAGAAAATATTTTAGGTTTTCACTAATATTGATAATAATAATTGTTAATGGGTTGGGTATGTGTAAACCATATTTTAGATTTTTCAATAATAATAATAATAATAATAATAATAATAATAATAATAATAATAATAATAATAATAATAATAATAATAATAATAATAACTCCCCCGCATGTTAATACTTTAAAAGAAAATATTGAAAATTTAAAAAATAATAATATTTATGCAAAGCATGTGCAATAATTATGTCTTTGTTAATTAAGTAAACTTTAGTGTCAAAATAAGTTTTAAAATACCGCAACGTAATATAAGTTTGTTCTACCAATTCATTGATTTAAGTTGGTCAGAATTTAATAATAATTATAATAATGCCCTTTGAGACATTTTGAATGTGAGTAGTACACTTTTGACCATTACCCATATGAGCAATACCCATAGGGGGACAGAATATTTTGTCGGATAGACTAGGATTATATATGATAATAATATTCCCCGCGCGGGGAATAATAATAAATAATAATAATAATAATAATAATAATAATAATAATAATAATAATAATAATAATAATACTTTGAACTTGTATTTGAAAATAATAATAATAATTTACGACATATTGAGTGTGAGCAGTACCCTTGTGAGCAGTACCCATAGGGGGACAGAATATTTTGTCGGATAGACTAGGAGTATATAATAATAATAATAATAATAATAATAATAATAATAATAATAATAATAATAATAATAATAATCAACGATTTAAACAAATTAAAACAAAAATTATTAGTTCTAAAAATATTAGGCATCGTTCTAAAAATATGACGTAATCATTCTAAAAATATTAGGCATCGTTCTAAAAGTATGACGTAATCGTTCTAAAAATATTAGGCATCGTTCTAAAAATATTAGGCATCATTCTAAAAATAAGAGGCATCATTCTAAAAATATTAGGCATCATTCTAAAAATATTAGGCATCGTTCTAAAAATATGATGTAATCGTTCTAAAAATATTAGGCATCGTTCTAAAAATATGACGTAATCGTTCTAAAAATATTAGGCATCATTCTAAAAATAATAGGCATCGTTCTAAAAATATTAGGCATCATTCTAAAAATATGACGTAATCATTATAAAAATATTAGGCGTCGTTCTAAAATTATGACGTAATCATTCTAAAAATATTAGGCATCATTCTAAAAATATTAGGCATCATTCTAAAAATATTAGGCATCATTCTAAAAATATTAGGCATCGTTCTAAAATTATGACGTAATCATTCTAAAAATATTAGGCATCGTTGGGTGAGTCATTGGGTGAGTCATTCTCTTTGTTAATATTAATGATGATGATACCTTCAATAGTTCATTCGAAAGGTCTTGCACTAAGCTTTAAGATGAGGTATCGTCCAATAAAATCCGTTGGTGGGAACATTAATTTTTGGGATGAAAAAATGTAGGGGCCCTCTGGGCCAATAATAATATTTTGAATAATAATAATAATTTAACGTTGAAAAGATGGTGGTCATCAATTGTTAATAACATTAAAACTATTAAAGATATATAAAATACCTATAGCTCATTCGAAAGGTCTTGCACTAAGCTTTAAGATGAGGTATCGTTCAATAAAATCGGATAATGGGAACATTAATTTTTGGGATGAAAAAATGTAGGGGCCCTCTGGGTCAATTAATTTAAAAAATTACGCAATAGTTCTAAAAATATTAGGCATTGATTACGTAATAGTTCTAAAAATATTAGGCATCGTTCTAAAACATTTTTCCCGGGGGGGGGGGGTATATGTGGCCCAGAGGGCCCCTGTTCTAGATGGCCCATAACATACTACTTGAGATCACAATTGAATCACTAATTCATTAATATGTCAGTTGAGATTTCAAAAGTCACATTTCACTCTGATGATCGTCTATAATAGAGTAGCAGGGGTTTTTTTTTACGAATTTTAAGGATTTTACATGAAATTTTTCAGTTTGAATTTAAAAGTAGGGCCCTGTAACCCAAAGTAGGTCACGCTATGTAGTTTCAATAAGTAGTCTAACTCAAAGTAGGTCAAATACAAATTAATTGAGAGAATTAATTGCAATAATCCTAATTCTGTAGATAATTGCCCTTTTACAAAAAGTATAAAAAGAGAGCTCGAAAACAGTTGGGCGAAGAAACAAGAGAGCAGTTTGGCGATTAAGGCATTTAGCGATCGGAGGACGAAATCCGGTTATTAAAAGTAAAGTTTAATTCTCCTACCAGAAAAGGTGATTGCCACTTGGGTTGTCTACATTATCGAGCGATTTTTTTCAGAGAGAAAGGTATAAGTTTAGTGGCGAATTGTAATTTTTAATTGAAGTTTAATAAAGTTATTCTGTGTTGGTTTTCGATTCATTTGTTTAAATAAGAACACAAGGAGTCAGAGAAAACCGAATTGAAAAATAATAACCCAACAATATGAAAAACGTAATGTATCAATCTTTAGCAAATAGGAAAGCTTTATGATAATTAATTTATAATATAATTTATTTTGTGAAAAATCATTAAAACTCGATAAAATTGAATTATTTTGATTTGACCTACTTGTTATTTTTTATCTGTTTTTAAAATCGATTTTATCTACCTAAACCTCTGAAAATTTACGAGAGAAAATAATAAAAATAATGAAAAATCACTAAGTTTGATTTGACCTACATAAAATTTTTGGAGACCTACCTAAAAATACTAGAAATTTTAGAAAATTTCTTACCTTATCCTGCGGAGGCCTGATCCAGCGGTGCCCAATTCATTTACTCTTCTTATATTCAAAAGGTTAAAGATCAAAGGATATGAATTACATAGAAATAGAAAACAGTTTGAACTTTTGTTGTTGCTGTTGTTCTTCTTCTTCTTCTTCTTCTTCTTCTTCTTATTATTATTATTATTATTATTATTATTATTATTATTATTATTATTATTATTATTATTATTATTATTGTTATTGTTATTATTATTATTATTATTATTATTATTATTATTATTATTATTATTATTATTATTATTATTATTATTATTATTATTATTATTATTATTATTATTATTATTATTATTATTGCAGAATAGTGAGTGTTATTCTGGCAAACCACTTCAGTTATGATCAACTAAATAAAAACTCGATGCGTAAATTTGAACTGTATATTTAAAATTTATATTTACCAATGTCTACTTACGACGAAATTTGGAAATTTATCCGAATTCATCACATAGAAACTGAAAATTTTCTAATTAAATGTAGAATTTGTAGTAGAATACTGATTGATGCGCATCGGAGTACTTGTGGATGCAAATTTTGTAGGACTTGTTTGGATTCCTATATTGAGGCAAACAACAATTCATGCCCAGGTGACAGTAAAAAATGCAGTTACGTCTCACTAAAATCAAATGCCAATATAACTGAAGACAACTCCTCGAATATTATCATATCAAAATTAATTATTAATTGTCCATCAATTAATTGTCCATTCACAAATTATTTAAATGAGGTGTGTAAACATATGTCCGTATGCGATTTCCTATTGGTCGATTGTCCGTTCACAGAGATGGGTTGCAAAGCAAGTATCACCATGAAAACGGTGCCAATTCATCTGCTACAAGAAATCAATTACCACAGCAAATTAGTTATTGAATGGACAGTGAATATGAAAAATGAAATCTCATCAATGTTAATAACATGTAAAAATGAAACCTTTCCCAAAATCATCCAAGGTCTCGATGAATCGGTTAATGATGATATATCTTCTATTCACACAAACCATGTCAACTATAATAAAAATGAAATAGTAACATTAATAAAATATTAAAAATATTTTTATTAAATTCTTAGGATTCAATTCTCACTAGGATGGAAAGTTTGACGGTAAAATATAATCAATTAACCCAACAATTCAACGAAGTTAGAGAAACCGACGACCAATTAATAACCCTTCTCAAAGACATAACTAATCAACAGAAACGAGAGAATGATTTTCTAAAATCAGAAAATAACGAACAAAAGAAAATTATTTTTAAATTAAAAAACCTAAATGTGAAAATCAATATTTAAATTGAAATTCATTTATTTGTTTTTAATAGAATCCAATAAAATCTATGAATAAATCGCAATCAAATGAACATATATCAGTCGAAAAATCGGCATTTTTGTCATGGGACATCAACGGACTGTGTCAGCAAAGAATGATCTGTGGCCAGAAAACAAGTAAATATTTTTATTCCACTGATCAAGAGTACAAGATGTGCTTGTGGCTCTATTTTGGCGGATGTGGAGAAAATACTGGCACCCATATCAGCATTGCTTTCCAAATTCGCGAAGGTCCATTCAAAGATCCATCTATCTGGCAATTTCAAGGTTCCGTTAAAATATCCATAAAAAACAAAAATTCTCAAAATTCAATTAGAGAATACTCAAAAGTTTGCAAATTAACACAGAAAAAAAACTTTGATTTATTTCACTTTTCTAATAATGATCTGGAACGATCTGGTGTGCTTAACCGTGACGAATTCACAATTGAATGTTCAGTAGATATCTTTAAATATATTTGAAGGCAGTTTCACTTTTATATTTCATGAAGTCCGTAAATGTTTTGCTAATTTTAGGAAACCTTTAACTAAATGTTTTAATGACGTTAGTCTTAATAATAAATATTGGATTTTAAATCGGGAAACCCTATGATGATCATTTTGAGATTAATTCTTTCCTTAGGAAGTTTTTAGAAAAGATTTATTACAGAAAAGATGGAGAGATATAACAACTTAGTCACATTTCAAAATGACTTTAAAAATTAAAAATATTATTTTTGGTTTTTGTTCCATTCATAAAAGTCCTTAAAAATGACCCTTGCAATACCCTTGATTACCTTGGATCACCCTGCGTAAAGCGCTTCGACATGACTCATTGATCGAAAAAATGCAATGTTAGAAACTTTCGATAATCAACTCTGAGTTAGAGGGCCCTACTTTTAAAGTTGATTTGACTTACATAACTTTTAATAACTTTTTTAAGATTTCGATTAATAAAAATTGTTGAATTTTCCCTTATTTATTGCCCATTACACACATGCACGCATTCAGTCAGTTTTTCTACACTCGATATATTTGACCTCCTTTGAGTTAGTGGGCCTCTATTTTTAAAGTCGATTAGATCTACATAATTAAAGTTGACCTACATAATTTTCAAAAAATATTCTATCCTCGGATGGCGTATGTGAGTTAGTGAGTCCCTTTTCATCTACTCCAGTGATATTCCAATAGGGAATTTCATATCAGATATTGAATGACATATTTTATAATTAATTTTACTCAAAATATTCAAATAATTTTAATGAAGACGTAAACAATTGGTTAATTAAATAATTACATTAAGAAATGAAATTAAGAAATGATACTGTATATCAAACTGCAGGTCCCAATGGTAAATGGAAAACATTATTCGCATGTAAATTATTACAGTCAAACATGTTTCAATCAAAATTCAATAAAATATATTGGTGATAAGTGGCGACACACAATATCAGTTTTATAAATTACAAATTACGGTAATAAAAGCTTGTGATAAAAATTGGTTATCAAAAAGTAATTTAATTCAGATCAAGTAAATTAATGAACAATACATATTATGTAATCTTAAATAATTAATATGTAATTATTATTACGTAATACGTAATTAATCTTTTAATGTAATCGCTAGTTGAAAGTCTAAAAGAAAGTCGAACTAAAAAGAGGAAATTTATAGTTCATCAGAAATAAATGGAAAGAGACGATTATTTTAGTGATTATTTGTGGGAAAACAAATAATACAGAAATTTTACCTATGAGGAAATTGAACCTGTAGGTATAAGAGTCAGTATAAAAATTTAAATATACTAAGTTAGTAGCCCCCTGCAGCAGTACCCCCACATGGGGAGTGATTTCTGGAGAATTTTTTTTATTTTTGGTTACGTAACTTTTGCAGAGGGCTACACTTATTTTTCTGGGATTTTCAATAGAAAAAAGGTCATAAAAAAGCCAGGACTTTTATGACTACAGTGAGAGGGTCTCAAATGATCCTGGGATTTTCAATAGAAAAAAAGCCATGATTTTTCTTACTGTAGTGAGGGGGCTCCTTAATTCTGGTATTTTAAATACAAAATCCGACTATCACTAAAAAAGCATGGAATTTCCAAGTATAATTTGGTTGGGTCTTTGTGGTCCTGAGATTTTTAATACAAAAAGTGGGACTTCACTAAAATTAAGGATAAACATGTAAATTATGGGTCTAAAATTTGAATGAAAGTAAATTATGGCCAATTTAGATAGGATAAATAGGTAGATTAAGGTTAAATTTAAGGTTAAAATTAAGCAATCAATGGTCTAGAATTTTAAATAAGTAAATTAAAGTTAAACATTCTAAATTAAAGTAATATTTAAAATTAAAGTAAATTAATTCAATAGGTAAATAAGTAAGACTTAAATTTATTATCAAAAAGTTTGAATAATCACTAGCTTTTGAGAAATAAAAATTTTAAATGAAAATTTTAGTAAATTTTAGATTGAAATTTTTATGAAATATTTTTAATGTTAATTTCTGATGTAAATCTTTGTGAATTAATCAATTACCACATGAAATTATTGGTAAAATATGTAAATATGGGTTATATTTGGTTGTTAAGTAAATTAGGGTCTAAAATTTTAAATTAAAGTAAATCTATGGCTATATTTGGTAAACAAGGGCTAAATTAAGAAAATAAAGGATTAAATTTTAAAATTAAAGTAATGAATGGTCTAAAATTTTAAATTAAAGTAATATGTTTAAATCAAGTAAATTAAAGTAAGATTTTTAAATGTATTTTTTGAGAAATGTAATTTTTTAATGAAAGTTTTATGAAATATTTTTCAATTACAATTTTAGATCGAAATTTTTATGAAATAATTTTAAAAAATAATTTTAAATGGAAATTTTTATGAAAAATTTTTCAATGGCAATTTCAGATGCAGATCTTTATGAAATTATTCAATGACCACATGAAATTATTGGTTAATTGTGTAAATAAGGGTTATATTTGGTAAATAAGTAAATTAAGGTCTAAGTTAATTAGCTAAATTAAGGTTAATAATAGTAATAATAATTCAACAAATAGATACTAAACACTTACAACCACATACCTACAACTTACAACTAACTACCAAGTACTAACACTTAAGTATTTACAAACAGATACCAACTATCAGCTACTAAGTATTNTTGATAATAATCATAATAATAATATTAATAATAAATTTTGAAAATATCTATTGAAGTAATACTTCTTGGTTTCCAGGGATTCCATCTCCATCATCTGCTGATAATCGATATGTTCACCTTCAATGATTTGTTCAGTTCGATTGATCAGGAAATTGAGGCTGTCGACTATATTCGCGGTGACAATTCCGTTTAGAACATTTTCCATAAAATTTTGTTGCGACATTTCTAAAATAGTTTGAAATATAATGTTTTATTTATACTAATCCCATATGATTCTGATTGGTTGATAGACTATAAATGTAAAAGAAAGGTTTTGATTTGATACACCATAAAAACTATATTGCTAATTATTATAACGAGTGTGTGCTAACACAATACTATAAATTTTATAATATTCGACTATGTTTTTTGTTAACCATGATTTGTGATAGAAATTATATAATAATAATAATATTAATAATAATAATATTAATAATAATAATAATAATAATATGTGTTACATTGTTTAATAATACCCTTGCGAGTTGTTGAGCGTGACCAGTACCCTTGTGAGCAGTACCCATAGGGGGACAGAATATTTTGTCGGATAGACTCGGAGTATATAGATTAATAATATATCGATGAGAACACTAACTTGTTGCATGTGTGGACATTAATAATATTTTTATACATTGTGTGTGTGACCATAGGGGGAACAGAATATTTTGTCGGATAGACTATATTGTGTGTGTAATAATAATTTTATTTTGTCAACCGTCAAAATAAGTTTTTTAAAATACCGCAACGTAATATATTTAATAATTAAAATAAATTTTCATTTTAAAATACTGCAACGTAATATATTTTTAAAAAAAAAATTTAAAAATTAAAAAAAAAATACCCCCCCTCCCCCGGGGGGGGGGGTAGGGGGTATGCCGTCATATGTCTTTGTGACGTCATCGATGACGTCATATGTCTTTGTTCCCGGGTCCACACAATACCCTACTGGCCACTGTAGATATAGCTTCATTGTTTGCTCATTGTGCAATGATCCACTCTCTCAGATCATTTTCCAAATGAGGCCATCGACCAACGAAGAGCACTTTTTAGTGGATCATTTTTTCTAATATAGTTTTCTTTTTCCATTCGCAGACTAATTTTTTGTCCACTGAAAATTCTCGAGTCACTGCTCTGTTGCCATGCTCAGATTTTACATTTAATTTAAATTTAGCTGTAAACGATGTTCGCTTAGGCATTTTTTTTACGAAAATTAATTGAATATTATTATGGTTGGAGGTAGTATTATGTATCGAAAGTATTATGTTATATTAGTGTTATATATAGACTGTATTATATTTGTGTTGATGAGTGCGTGAATTTGATGAACCCGACAGAGTCTCCGTTAAAAATTGTGGCGGGACAATCGGGGTGCGTGTGTATCTGCGTGCTTACCGATCACAAATAAAAATGAATAATAACCAAACAATATAATTATTGAACGTTTTATTAACTAATAAAATTTATTCGACCTTTAATTTTTCCTCGTTTGGTTGTTGGGGTTTACGAATGGTTTTATTGAAAGTTGATCTTGGATATCTCTTTATGTTCTTGTCAAGTTCGAATAGGAATAAATGAATATAGTAAGTTGGTTTTGGAGATATCTTTATAGTATTGTTGGGATTGAATAGGATTAAATGAATATCGAAAGTTGGTTTTGGATATCTCTTTATATTCTTTTTAAGCTCGGATAGGAATAAATGAATATCGAAAGTTGATTTTGGATATCTCTTTATATTCTTGTTAACCTCGGATAGGAATAAAAGAATATCGGAAGTTGTTTTTGGATATCTCTTTATATTCTTTTTAAGCTCGGATAGGAATAAATGAATATCGAAAGTTGATTTTGGATATCTCTTTATATTCTTTTTAAGCTCGGATAGGAATAAAAGAATATCGGAAGTTGATTTTGGATATCTCTTTATATTCTTATTAAACACGAATAGGAATAAATGGGATATCGAAAGTGGATGTTGGAGATTTCTTTAAATTGTCTATTAATTTTTTTTCGATTTTTTTATTTGTCATTTTTACTATAGCGATAATTTACTATAGTAAACTATCGCTATTTAGTTTTTTAATAATTTTTATCTCAGGACGTTGAGGACTCCAAAACAGGGGTAAAAATAAAACCTGATTGAGGTTCTGTTTTGGTTCATAATTATAATTAAAAAATATAAAATTCTACTACAAATATAATATATTGATTTATTTATTTCTAATCTCTCGAGTAAAACAAAGAAAGAATATAATTTTGCAGTCAATCCAGCATTTTTCAATGCCTGCCAAATTAATTACGGTTTCATGACTAATCTTGAAAGACTGTTAAAGTCGACACGTGTGCACATGATCGTAAGAGTAGATAATAATGATGCCCTAGAATTTATAATGTCTATGTTTATGTTGAGTGAAAATATTGTACGCAATTACAACACCTGTGAGGTATATGCGGGTGCAGGCTATATGCGGGAAAATACAGTAATGCAAATTATCAATTATGTCTTGCACATGTACTACAATTGGCTATAATAAAAGTTGTGTATAGTAAAAATAATTTCAATGAAATCGAACATCAAGAACTTGTTGAATTACCTGATTGAAATGAAAATGACAATCTTCACGATGGCAACGATGAAGATAATGAAATTAATGATGAAGAGTTACATATAGTACAAGAGATGATTACTGATTCTCACTTAAATTCTGTACAAAACGTACAGATGAGTTCGCTGATAACAAAAGTATGCAAAATATTCCGCATAAGCCCGATAAAGAATGATAAAATATTACAGAAATATGTAAAAGAAGAATTATGTAAAGAACTTTCGTTAATACTTGACTGTAAAACTCGCTGGAATAGTTTGCTGGCTATGCTGGAGCGTCTTAAATTGATTAAGGATAGTGTTAGAAAGAGTCTTATAGATCTCAAACCAGCTATTAACTTTACCGACGATGAACTTACATTGTTTTCTGATATAATACTAGCGTTACTACCGATAAAAGTTGTTGTTGCTCTTTTATTCACAATTTTTCTATATTGTTTTTAAATAAAAAAAATAACGGTAAACCGATGTTGATTGAAAATTTTACCGGTAATTTTCAGAAGTCGGTAAATTTGCAATCCCTAGTCATTACATATATTGAATAAAATCCTGAATATAATTGTTGTAAAATTTTAATTGCATCTTTCCTGAATGCATGAATAAAAAATGAATTTTTCAAAATTACTTGGCGGCAAATTTTACTTAAAAGAGATTACACAAAGTGACCAGTGGAGAAGCTTAATTAAATAATTATTTAATATATAATGTAAATCTATATTCACACGAATTAGTTTTTATATTGAAAATACAAAATTTAATTTTCAAGGCTGTTTGATTTTTCCATGTCATAAGATCCTTGTAACTTACAAGTTGTAAGTCCATAAAATATGTAATAATATTTTTAATCAGTTTAGTCGATGACCATTTCGGCTTAACCCCTTTTTAAAAAAATAATCTGGAATTAAATTTTCAAATTACAAAATTTCCGAGTTGATAAGTATAAAGCCATCATAATTCAGTTATATAATTAAATAGATTTTGTTACACTCGAAATTGAGTAGATATTCCAAATTTCGATAAACATTTTCTTGCTATGAAATATATGAATATATGAAAATGATTATTTCTCAATTTTTTTTCTTATGTCAATTCTCCATTCCCTTGAATATTCAAAATATTTGGGTAGCATTTTAAGATCTCGGTTTTTGAGCGATGTTTGTTTTAATTTTTCAATTTGCAAAACGGTTATCTTCAGTTAAAATGAAAACTGCTCTAACCCCTTTTCCTTTTATTTAACAGTATTAGTTACTGAATATGCACTAAATGTAAGTTTAGATTCTTAGTTCTCTATATTTTAGTTTGCCTGTCTTGAAAAAGTTGATCGCTAGTTATTGATCTCTAGTTAATGAATATGTATAAATTGTAATTTTTCAGTAAGTTTTTAATACCTAAACATCTGTCAAAATATATATAACATTCTGAATAGATATAACTATGGAAATCAATTATTTATATATTTTTATCAGTCATTATTTTAGAAAAGATATATTCATGGAATTCATTGAAAGACCAAAGGTACATATTTTACTTATATTATGACTGCAGTTGATACTATCAAAATACTATTCCAATTGAAAAAATTTTGTCGAAATTTCTTAAAATTATTGATTTCTACAACAAAAATAATATGTTATGCATATCAAATTGAACATTTCGTTGAAAGCATTCCTCGAATTTCGTAATCATTATTTAAGTTACCATTTTTGTCTGATCTCCTAATCTTTAACACGTTAACTGCCGCCTATTATTTTGGATGTATTGGTTTGGCATGACCAATTACACCGGCTGTACATGCGGCAGTTAACGTGTTAAAACATCCACTATCGAAGAATTTATATTAAAAATTCCAATACGATATTTCAAAACAACATTAATTAAACAAAGTCTCTAAGATCCTTTAAATTTCATCTCAAAATAATTATGTGTATTCAATTTCTAATTGTGAGAAATCAAAATAAAGCATTTTACTTAGGCTTTATTGTATTTCAAATTTTATTGTTATGCAAAGTACTATATCGTTTGGATCGTTTAGTGGCTCACCTGTTAGATTTAGAAATGTACTCTTATAACATTTTGATATTTACTTATGAATTTCAATTTACATTCATGAACAAATACTAATGCTCATTTTATTCTAAATTTAACAACTATTTCTGTAAAAATTAAATTGTGAAAAAATTAATTTTCAAGTCCATTAAGTGCAATAAAATCGAATATGTTCGTATCGAGTACAGTTTGTTATCTCAGTTACAAGTAAAAAATGTTTATATTTTATTTTATTGATACTCAAAAATTTTCGGCACTCTTTACTAAATTCAATGGAAAAAATAATCAGTGGTGAAATTGGAAAAAAAAGTTCTTATAATATATTTTATCTGTCAATATATTTTACAGAAAATATTTTATTTATTTCGCTTTGATTTGCTTCTCCCGTCATTTTACATGTTCATTTAGTTTTAGAAAATCCATTTCTTCCAAAATGTTTCTTGACTAAAGTAATTCTGAAACTTTGAATTTTGCTTCTGTATTTGAAATTATGAAGATTTGATTTTACGTTATTACTAGTTTAATTTTTGGAGCAACCCTTCAAAAGCACTAAAGAAATCCTGAAAAGTTATTCCATTTGCTTTTTGTTGTAATATTGAAACACTAATCTAATTTTCATATGAACAATCGCGATAAAATTATTTCACTTTTTGTAACAATTCGACCTTTTTAAAGAGAGCTCATTTTTTGCATCATTCATTGTCGTTTTTTATTACGTTTTTAACTTTTGTATTGTAGAAAGAGTAAAACAAACTTCATTTTCTTCACCTATATTTGTTTGACTACTTAAAAATTACTAAGTTAATAATTTTAATTCTATATTAGCTCAAGAACTTATAGAAAGCATCAAGTAAGGTTTTTGAAAAAGATCTATGACCAATATATTAATTGTAAATTGGTTGTTTCTGGCTCTGTTATTTTAGGGGGATATTGGTTAATATTGGATATTTTTCATGAAATTTAATGTAGAATCTTCACAGTTTCTATTTATGTTTCAATCTAAAGTGATTATATATAAGATATAAAAATTATCATCTTCTTAACGCACAAACTACTCCTATCAGATTTTTAGTAACAAATTAACGAAACGCCATATCCATCCTATGCAAAAATGCTTAATAAGCTGTATTAAAGTATTCATTAATATTAGATGTAACAAATCAAAATAAATTTATATAAAATATTATTTTTTAACGACACTATTGTAAATCAAATAACTAAAAATTCATTTTTAAGCACAAAAAATATCTAATTGCCAAATATAATAAACAATATTTTTTTGGTTTCTCAATTCCTTGGTTGAAATTTTCAATCATTTTTTGTATGGTTTCTTCATAAAGTTTTTCATCATTCTTTAAATGTTTCGATTTTTCTTTTCATAACGCAACTATAATACTGGGAATTTTCATCCAACTAATTTGTAAGACTTTTTCACCATTACAATTTTTTTTTCATTAGCGATCGAGTATTTTCATATTTCTTCGTCCCGATGAATTCCAATCTGCAGTATTATTATCAAAATTCATAATTTTCCCACACACCTTGTTGCTATATTGAGTTAGAGTTATGATTTCGGCTCTTCATAATCTGAATTACTGCTAGTTGTATTGTCAGATTGATAATCCGGTTCTATAGACTTTGTAATGTTTTTCAATGAAAATTTAAAAAAGTAAATATGTTTTTTAATCTGTAAATCACTTTAAGTCCGTCTGGAAACGCTGGTCCTAAATTTGACTGCCGAGAAAACTTTTTGTGTGAATCGGTGGTGCTAATTTTCCTGCTTTGTGGTAAGCTCTGGTGTTGCCGTACAATTATTTTAGTGAAGATTGAAGAAAACTATTCTGTGTTCGGGATTATTGTAATTTGTAAATCTGCAATAATGTTGAAATTATAAAAATGATGTATTTACTGACAGTCTGACACCATGATACATTTACCGTTAACGTGTTTTAAAACTCCCATAAACGGTTTACAAGAGTTTTAAAATTTGTCAACGTATGTTGACAAATCGACTCGAGGGCAATGGTCAAATATTCATGCATGTCTACAAATGTTGACATAACAATTGACAAATATTTGCTGCGCTTTAGGCGAAGTGAAATTTCAATAAATTTTAATAGCCTAGGCCAGAGTTCGGTAACTTATGTCACTTGTTCCACTAGATAGCATGTGATTTGACCAGTTAGTAAAATTTTGAGTACTTTAATAAAAAATTAATAAAAACTTCAACCTACGAACCAAATTTTGAGTTGTTAGCATCAAAAATTGAACCTCAAAGGAGTCTCTAATGTTTAAATTAATATAATCCAATAGGCCTATATATATATTTTCCTTTTTTATTAATTTATTTTTTAATTGAAATCCAAAATAGCCATAGGCGATATGGATAAAAAAATAGAACTTTTTGGTTATGAATTTTAGAAAAAAAGGAAAGAGACACGGAAAAGATAAATTTTTTATTCAATCTCACAGCCCCTATAAGGAATGAACTTGATATGGACTTACAACCATCAACTTCAAATAGCTCTGTTACAATATTACTTATTACAACAGTATATAGTATTACAATATGAAATATTAATTCATACCCTAATTGCCCAGATTTGTTAATTTATTTGAAATTTTAGTCACCCATTACGTTTTATTTAGTTGCTTCCTTAATTTACTTGTCGGTACAGAGAAAAATTAGTTACCAAAATAATAAATTGTTTGCTCTTTAATTAATTTGTCAAGAAAATCCATTTTTTATTGCATAAAGTTTATGCCATAAACGATTAATTTGTTCAGTCATTGTTTTATATGTCGGTACTTATGTTACTTTGTCTATGAAATAATTAATTTTTTTGTAAATTTCTTATATTAGCATCCATACTTAGTCCTACAATTTAATTTTATTCGAGTGATTCGTTTCCAATCGAGAAGCTCAAGTTTTAAGATCCATTTTTATCTTTAAAACTAATAATCTATTTCGTGAGTACTATAGCAAGGCATAAATTACGTAAGAACTTCGAACAAAACGCACTATATAATGGATAGCTTGTTATGCCACCTGCTGGTGTGCTATCGTCGTAGTGAATGGTTTACGGATTTCATCGGAATTAGTTTCCTGCGCTCCCTGGAAATAATGAGAGTGGTGTGGGAATTAGTGGGAATATGTTCGATCATAGAGTAGTTTTAAGATTATATTTATGGCAGTTTTTATCTGAATTAACTGAGTAAATTTTAGAATTAACTACACCTGAACCTTTTAATATTGCTAATCTACATCGATTACGTGGGAAAATTTCAACTTATCGCACTGTTAAAGTAGAATACTAGTAGGAGAGTTTCGGTCATTAGACATGGTTGTCTATATTTGTAACGTCTTTTACATAGAGTTCATGTGGAATTTCTGAATTCCTTTATGCTGGAACGCTTTGGTTAATTGGGTTCTACCAATTTACTACAATAAGTTGGTGATTTATACTTGATATTCCATTATCTATCGAAATTTTTTATATTAAATTTTTTTATTATTTTTATTAAGTATTACTCTATATTATAATAAAATAAACCTGTTCGTAATTCCTTGTTGAGCTGAAAACCGGTGATTCGCACATAGAAAGGTAGGTAGTTAATTAGATTTGTCATGTCGAATATATAAGTTTAGATGTTCGTCGCACGGTAGTATCCTTAAGAAAAATTTTGAAAACTAATTAATCATATTGCTTATCTTATGTAAAATTTTGAAAACTGAATGAATTTATCGCTCTATTTCCTTATATACTGAATTCTGTCCAATCAGAATCCAGTAAATTTGTATTATTATATTTTTATTCCTTTTTCCCCTTTTTTATTCTTTTCCTATATTTTCTTTATCATTTTTGCAACTTTATTAATAAATAATTTTTAATATTCTTATTTTCTTTTCTATTTCTGTTTCTATATTCTATTGTTTCTATTATTAGATTTTTCCTTCCTAGATGTAATTACTTAGGGTTTTTTATTGTCATTTTATTTTGAATTATCGGTTTCCCGTCTCCCTTAATTTACTTTTTTATTTGGTCATTTTTCCTTTAACTTAATTCCTATTTTTGTCATTTTATATGGTGTTTGGGTCCCACCGGGTTATCAGCCCAACAGATTTTATTAATAAAAATCGCCATTCTTACATCTTTTTCACTATATATTTCGATTGCATCACTATCATCATCGGGTTACCTACATTCACCACTGATAAATAACTACGTTATTGATAATATATAAACAAATTATAAAATCTATAAATTTTAAATTATAAATAAAAATTTTAAACATTTTTTAAAAATAATTTTCAATAATCAATTATATTTAAACTTAAAATTATTTAAAAATATTATTTTAATTATTTTTTTAATTATTTAACATAACTATTATTAATATACATCAACATACAAAAACTTAATTAAAAACATTCAACACGCACGTATTCACTGCATTCTGCACATTGATTTTAGGATTAAAAGTTCTTATCAATAATGCTTCACATATCACACGCTCAAAACAATTATCAAAATTTTTTGATAAGATTTTAAAATCAGACATTCCTAATTCTCATACAGTGATTCTCTCACTTTATTGTGATCCTTAATATTGGACACTCCCTTCGGTTGACAGTGTTCTTGAACTCGAGTACAGAGATGACGGGAAGTCTCTCCAATGTATATGACATTACACTCATTACATGTGAATTGATAAACGAGATCCGAACACAATCCAACCGGCGTTTGAGATTTACTAACAAACATACTACGTACTTTGCACGATTTACATATTTATTTAATTATTAATTATATTTAATTTGTATAATTATAACTATCAATGTATGATTGTAATGTGTGATGAATTAATAAATTTTATGAATTGCTCAAAATATGAAAACATTTTATCCAACAATATTGTTTAAATGATATAAATTTTAGAAATGACTCGTTCAAATTCTGACCATGACCACTAATGATGCAGTTTATTAAGCCTCCAGAAATATTTAAACCAGAAGATGATTTAGAAAAATTTATTTCAGAAGTTGAAAGATTTTCTGAACAAACTCAAATCAACATTTGTGAAAGTGTTTATATCATTAGAAGCAGTAAAGATATCTGAAGAATCTGAACCAGTAAATGGAATATTAAAAACGTTTAGAAACTTGATTTAAAAAACTGGTAAATTTATCCTCAGATTTGAGCCTACATTATATTATCCAAAAGATAACGATATTTTAATAAAAATTGACAAGTTGGCCAAAACATTTTGAGGCATGATTTAGAGGAAGAATGAAGTCTTTTTATTGCAAAAACACTTTAATGAACAAGAATTAAAGATATAAAAATGTAAGGTTTAAAAATGATATCAGAAATTAAAGAACGAATAGACTTTAAAGTGTTGGAAGAAAATGGAAGAAAATTTTAAAAGAGAGAAATTATGGACAACTCAAAGAAGAAACGATAGACAATTCTATCATGAACCAAGATCTTTTACGAAAGTTTATCATGAGCGGCAACAAAATTCATTTCAGATGGAAAATAAAAAATCTAGACTTCAACAGCAATTGAGATAACTCCAAATGTTATAGAGGAAATGAATCTCTTGAAAGATTTTGGTTTTGAACTGAAAATGAATAATTGCGACAAAGTAATCGAACATGAACAAGGAATTTCCATTTAATGACATAGATGACGCAAATATATCTGATATTCTTAAATAGTACGATGGAATATTAAATTGGATGTTGGAAAATAGAGTTTTAGTGCCTTTAAATGGAACGGAAGCAGGCGTGTACTTAAAAATGTAGAAAAAATACCGAAATCTAGTTTAAAATTAAGTCTAAATAAGTTTCATTTTGTGAAAAAAGAAATAAAATTTTAAATATATTTAAGCTATATTATTAATGCTAATTATATTAAAATTGAAACTAAATATTTTTGAGAGACCTGATTACGTGAAAAAACTGTTCATTATAGCAATTATAGATCAATTTAGTAAATTAGTCTCATTAAGTGCCCTCTCAAAAAAAGATGAGAACACAACGGTAAAATCAGTGGAATTTAAAATCCGGTACCGATTATTCATTGTGATCGTAGGAAGTCATTCAAATCACAGTTATTTAAAGATTTGGTAAAGAGCCAAATTATAAATATAGTATATTCTTGTCCTTTTCACCATTCGGCAAATGGATTGATAGAAAAACTATTTCGGACAATCAGAGATTACAGGACCAAGAGCATAATAATTTGGCATATATATTTTTACCAAATATTGAATTTACAAATGCAACTGTACAAAGCACTATTGGTTGTAGTCCACTATAACCAGTTTATGGAAAGAAAATTAACAAAATGTGGTATCCAACATATTGACGAAAAATCAAATGAATAGAAAACAAAACAAAACGAATATTAAAGAGAAAATAAAAGTAAGATATGTTAAAACGAACAACCAAATATTAGAAATTTTAAAGTGGGAGACATGATTCTTGTTGGGAAAAACATGCGCAATAAAGAAGTTGACATATATGAAGCACCGTTTAAAATAATTAGAAAGAGATATGATCGTAGTTACATATTACAACTTATGAAGGGGAAAGAAATTGTACGAAATATTGAATGACTGAGATCTTTTAAACGAGGGATGTAAGGAGAATATTTACATATTTATTTAATTTGTATATTTATAACTATCAATGTATGATTTTAATGTGTGATGAATTAATTAATTATGATGAATTGCTCAAAATATGAAAACATTATTTATTCAACAATATTGTTTAAATAAACAACATTGTTTCATAAATAATATATATTTTTGAAATAACTCATTCAAATTCTAACAAGTGTAAGTCTAAAAAAATTGCACCGAAAAATACGCTTTGGTGATATTAATTAGGAAAATTACGCGCATATTTCCGTTTGTGATGCAAATTGGTTAATAATAGGGATGGGTAATAATAATGAATTATTACTATTTCTTCCTTCCAAAATTCTAAATAACAAAATGTTAAAAAATTTATATGAATGCAAAGAATAACAAATTATATCCTAGAAGTGATTAAATCCGATAAATAATTTGAAGAAAAGGTATATAAATTACTAAGATTCATTAACAAATACAAATTTATAAAAAAAAATTTTATTTATAAAAAAAATTTATAAAACATTTTAATTATCACATTTTTCGTAAATCATCATTATATGATATTTCTTCCATATATTGTATTATAAACAGTACAGAAAGAAGTAAATAAAAAAATGAAATCTTAACAAGTATTAAGTGAAATAAAATTTGTATATACACCCAACTCTTTTTTTACTCGATTTTGAAATAACACGGTCCAAAAAAAGGAACAAATCTTTTTTTGCACGAAATATTCGGTTTAACACTATTTCCAAAAAAATATTTGTTTTTAAATTTTTTATGTCAAAATCCAAATACAAATCCGGGAATACCCAAATTTTATTATATATATATATATATATATATATATATATATATATATATATATATATATATATATATATATATGTAATCAAGAAACTGAATTTTATGTTTTAATTTTGTTTTTATTGTTATTTTGACAAGTATATATATATCAAGTCGTCAAAAGGGAATAAGCAAATATATATAAATTCTTTATATGTAATTTAAAAAATTTTTATTGAACATTTTAAATTAAATAACTTTTCATAATTATGTTTTAGAAAAGCCATTCCAACATTTTTTGGAGACAGCATGTTTCTTAAATCATCTACAATAAATCCAAAATATGAAAATGCTCTTTGGACTGGAGCACTTGATCCAGGTATAGAGAATTATTTTTAGGCAAGCTTTGCCAATACGGGAAAATTTTCGACATTGTTTTCCAAAACTTCAGTGGATTTTCCCTCAAACTTATAGTTAGTTGTATCTTGTATTTAGCTACCTCATCATCATATAGTTTAACTTCATCTCCTTCAAAGTTTTTTTGTCATCATATTTCATAGAAAAGTTTGCTAAAATTGGAATTGTTTTTTGCGTTTTTTAAAAATAAATAGTATTATTAATTATTATTATTATTTAAGGCGAGGAAAAATATTATACAAGTTTATAGAATGGTTTTTATGGACAAAACTTTGGATAAATACTATTTTCAGTATTTTAAAAAGTAAGTTTAATATAAAGAAAACATATTAAAGCTTTGATTCAGATCAAGGAAACCTTCAAAATGATCCTGAAATTAATAATGGAATTAATTTCTTTACATTATTACCTAAAGCAGAGGTGATTAAATTGAACAACATTACTATATCAAAATCTGATAGAAATTACAATTTCAATAAATTGGATTATAATAAAAAGGACAACCTTAAAGTAATAATGAATAAAAAAGAAGTAGAATTAAAACATTTTTATTCCATTCTTGATAATTTTTCCTCGGCTATGAAAGAAGGAATGACAGAAACCTCTCACGGTGATAATAAAAATAAGCAAGAGTCAGTAGTTGAAGGTTTCAATAGAATGAGTTACTCTTTAGATCTCTGTACTTTCGATAGATACAGTCATAATTTTACAATGAACACTACACGAATGGATAGCATAATATGTAATTGTTATCTAACAAAATCCGGCGAAGTGGTACTCACGATTATTGAATCAAAATTAATAAATTTCTTTTATTTCTTGGACACGTTTACCATTCATTTCGTCCTGTGTCGGAAGGTTCTAGGTTTAAAATTTTTATCGAATGATAATTGTCCTAGAATAACATTTCCACGTGGATTGGTAACAAGAGTTGATTTAATGGAATTAACTTTTGGAATAGATGAGTTTCTATATGAATATGAAATTTGCATGGACTTATTTAATCATATTATATCCATTTTACTGGACCCGATCGAGTTATTTAATTATGACATTGGTATGTCTTCATTCGCTGATTTGATTTGTGAATATCCTCTCTTTGTTAAAATGGGGGAATCCGAAAATAAGAATTTAAGGATTCCAACTTATATGGATTTACGGATAAACCAAATTCACACAGCAATACCGGAATCCGATGCGAATAATTTAAGGATTCCGATTGAAGATAATTTTGTACCAATTCCAGAGTCGGCTCCAAGGTCACAGTTACCTGATTATGACGATCCTGGAGTTTCTAATATCAATGTACCAATTGAAGAGTCTTATGATAGAACAAGTATGATCCCATTATTTGATACAGTATTATCCTATGAAGTAGTTTATGTGTATGGAGAGCTTTGTGAAGAAGTTCAAGTTGATTATTATGAAGATTTAGGGCTTGATAATGGTTCCGATACTGAACCGACTTTATGTTTACAGATATCTAATTATGATGACTCTAATTTCAATGTACCAATTGAAGAGTCTTATGATAGAACAAATATGATCCCATTATTTGATACAGTAATATCCTATGAAGAAGTAGTTTATGTGTTTGAAGAGCGTTGTGAAGAAGTTCAAGTGGATTATAATGAAGATTTAGGGCTTGGTAATGGTTCCGATACTGAACCGACTTTATGTTTACAGATATCTAATTATGATGACTCTAATTTCAATGTACCAATTGAAGAGTCTTGTGATAGAACAAGTATGATCCCATTATTTGATACAGTAATATCCTATGAAGAAGTAGTTTATGTGTATGGAGAGCTTTGTGAAGAAGTTCAAGTTGATTATTATGAAGATTTAGGGCTTGATAATGGTTCCGATACTGAACCGACTTTATGTTTACAGATATCTAATTATGATGACTCTAATTTCAATGTACCAATTGAAGAGTCTTATGATAGAACAAATATGATCCCATTATTTGATACAGTAATATCCTATGAAGAAGTAGTTTATGTGTTTGAAGAGCGTTGTGAAGAAGTTCAAGTGGATTATAATGAAGATTTAGGGCTTGGTAATGGTTCCGATACTGAACCGACTTTATGTTTACAGAGGGGTGATGAAGAGCGTCAAGATGAAAATAATGAAGTTATAACACTCAATGATTGTTTGGACATTGAGATAAATAATGACATTTCGCATAATTCAATAGATGAAACTCATTGAAAATCATTTCCAATAGATGGAAATTCATGCACATTAAAGACTATATAACTAAATAATATGATATTTTATATATTTATGTCATTATCATTAATTTTTTATTTCAAATAAAAAATTTCATTTTTCATTGTGAAATTCTGAATCTTAAGAACATAGAAAATACAATTTTTCTAAAAATAAAAGTTCCTAAGTTATTAGTCTTTTAAAGATGATGATAAAATTTTACTGTATTATATCGAAAATAAAATCAGATCTTTTTTTCGAAATGAATCACATTTGTTTTAATAATTTTAAAAAATCAATTGTAAAAACGGAGATTATTTTTAAAAATGTTAAGAATCAAAATACTTTAATATTTTAATAACCAGGAGCTTCTCATATCATTATTACTCATCTCATCATTTAAACATAAACATTTATCTACAGCAACTACGCGTTCATTTATAATAAATTCACAAATATATGTGTAATAAAGGTGATAGAAATACTGTAAAATATTTAATTAAGTTATATTCAATTAACATAATCAATATATTAACACACTCATTCGGTATCTATTTGGCCTTATACTGTAATACTTGTTAAGGATGAATGTGTCGATGGGTTTTAGCTTATCATTCAATACTTACGTTGCGGTATTTTATATAATTTTTCGAACATATATTTTGCGAACAATTTATTAAAATTGAATATTTACTTTCTAAAATAAAATATCAGTTCAATCAATCGTTCTTTATTACAAATTTCCAACTCGATGCTTGCTATGTAATTGTTGTGTCTGACCGTGTGTGAAAGTTGTGTGATGCGTGCAAAAAATGTATTTTGACGGAAATTCTTTTGAATCTCAAACTGTCAATTTAATTTTTAGAATTTTTGGAAATTAACTCTCAAAATTTTTGGTGCAGATATGAATCTGATTTATTGTGTATAAATATAATTAATAAATATTTAACTTTGTTTTATTGAATTCGTACTTTATTAAATGTTTAACATATATTGTTTATTAAATTTAATTCAAAATTCTTTATTTAAACATGTTAATTAAATTTGTATTTTAAATGTTTATCACGTTTCATATAATTAGATTTGAAAATGTCGAATCTTATTTTATCACAATCATAAATATTTAATATATATTATTAATGCTACAATAATAATTATTTCCCCTTCTATTTTTAAAATTAAAAAAATAAAAAAATTCAATAAACCGCCAAATATAATTTACAGCAAATTTTACATGCNTATTATTATTATTATTATTATTGTTCTTATTACTATTCTTATTATTCTCATTATTATTATTATCATTGTTATTATTATTATTATTACTATTATTATTATTACCACTACGATCACTTGTTATCCTTGTTACCACCATTTTTACTGTTATGATCATAATTAGTATTACTTACTAGGAAAGCAAAAATCAATTATTGATTTTTTTTTTGATTCCCCATATCTAAATTTGGAGTCAATTCTTTTGCCCCAATAAAAACGTTCCTAACCTAAAAAATCTATATTTAGCAACACCCCCCCTCCCCCAGAGAAACATTCAGGAAAAATTCAAGACGGGGATACGACCATCAAGAGTTTCCAGGAGACGGTGAGAATGACTCCGGCGAACCATGCAATTGAATAAATAAGCCATAATTCGCAGAGATTTACTTACGTACAGAATACAAATATTTCCGGAAAATTTCCAAATTCTGAGAGTGATAAATTGCGGGTCCAAATCAAATATTGGGCATGAAATGACATTCCCTGGGAAGAATTATGGGAAGACTGCTCCAAGCTAACCTATTCCCTCTTACTCGATCGAGGTTCATAATAATATCACCTAAAAAATAAGGAATTAGAAAAATTAAATAAATTACTTGCATGTAGAGCGAACCACTCATAACGAGCACAACCGAAGGAAAGGTAAGCAGACGAAGAGCTTAGTTCGTTGCTAGTACCTGTCGCCCCAGCGTGGCCGAATTTAGTGGCCTAAAAATGAAGATCTAAAAACCTCACATTTTATTAAAATATAAATTAAAATTCATAAATAGTGATTAAAATTACCACTTAGTGGTAAACAAAATTTTTGAATGTAAATGATTAATTTAAACAAACGAATTTTGACGACATTCCTTTTTTTTTGTTGATAAAATATGAAATTTCATTCTATTGTTCCTAGGATTATAGATGTTAGTCTTAAAATAAATTAATTTTTTTTAATTCTTAAGAGGAAAGAGGGTCCACCAAATCCTGTGTTTGACGTCGTATCACAATCAGTATAAAGTGGCTTGATCATTATTTTGTAGAAATGTCCTATTCTGACAGCGGTAGTAACGAAGAAGCCGACCGACAGATGCTTACCCGACTCCGTACACGGTACATATGGTACCGTATCCATGATTGGAATCGGGGCTTGGACCTCGACAACTTTGGCCCAGTAATCAGGAGTGGACCGGAATCGGACGCCCCGGCGTGGGTAAAAACAGAGCCCACAAACGATTTTTTGCAAGAGGCCCGCGACCGAGCGGCCATCGAGGTAGAAGCAGCCCAGATGCGATTGAGGAAAATCGA
The DNA here is from genome assembly GCA_959609185.1 of Schmidtea polychroa. Classification (NCBI taxonomy): domain Eukaryota; kingdom Metazoa; phylum Platyhelminthes; order Tricladida; family Dugesiidae; genus Schmidtea; species Schmidtea polychroa. The sequence continues at coordinate 124,692 of CAUHTR010008094.1, forward strand.
CCTGCAAATCCGGGCAAACAAAGAAGGAAAACCGTAGAGGACCTAGAAGAGGCCGAGGCAACCCCGCGGAAGAGGGGGAGGCCTCGCAAGTGACCGACCTGACTCATCGTCAAATTTTTTTTTGCGATTATCATCAGTTATGACTTAATTAAACTATAATTTTAGTGATAATTATTTTATTCCTTTCAATAAATTATCTTATGTATTGCGTGCTTAATATCTGAAACCATGTTTATTTATAATATTGATCTTATTATATAATTGAATGAGTGGTATGCTGCAAGAATGTAATCGTTGAATTTTATCTAGTGTTCAAGCTATTGGAAAATTTGCGAAAGGACAGGGAAGACGCCCAAAAACAGGCCGAGGAGCTCCGCATACGGGTAGACAAGCTCAAGGGACGGTGCCGGGAACTAGAAAGCACCTGGTTTAGTCCCGAGGATATGAAAAAGAAGGTGGGGCAGGTCCTTCAACTGCAGACTCAAGCTGCGCAGGATCAGATGGAGATCCGGGCACTGAAGCTCCAGCTCCGCGCGTTAGAAACCGAGCGCAATGAACAAGTAGTTCACGGGGCCGCCATAAGCCAAATCCGGCCGTTGACCGTGGAACTAGCAGCAATATACCCTCCGGCCGCGAAAGAGAAACCCAAAAGAAAGCGGTTAGGACGGAACATCCGGGAGAAGTTAAAGAAGGCTAGGTTAGCCGAGTATGAGCGACAAGGAAAATCTACACCAATGTAATTTCCGCGATGTGAACAGTCACTTATGCTAGATATATTGAGTTTTCCTTGTTTTTGGTTGTCTATTGTTAATATCTAAATACAAATTTAGTTAAATGAATGTATGAAGTATGTTGTTTGCAAACGTTGAGTGACTGAAAATCGAGGTGTTGAGAGTTGGGAAAACAATTTCGAATAGGGGACCTGAGGAAATCGGACACAAACCTTCTAACGGTAGTCCGTGAACCCGTGGAGTACTCGACAATTATAGTGCTTTGATGCGCTCACTTTTTGTGAGTACTCAACCCTTGGTACAGTACCAACGTTGATTACTCAACGGGTACCAAGCGGAAAGACAATGTTGCATGTTGGGTTTCGCTGGTAACAGCTCTTAAACATTCGACCACCAGTAACCCACCAGTAACATTTAAAATTTATCACCCAACAGACATTTGAAATAATTCCATTACTAATGACTTAAAGTTGTTTTATTATACATAGAAGCCTGAAATATTAACACTTTTAGAATTGAAAAACACAATAGGTAATGTTTTTATTAAAAAGAGCTTGAAGACTATAAATCAGTAAATATATCAAAAACATCGATATATTTACTGATTCACAACCTTCAAGCTCTTTTTTAATAAAACCAATGGAAAAAGAAATTAGTGGTGAAATTGGAAAAATAAGTTCTTATAATACCATAGGATATAAAAGAATAAAGTGATAAATAAAGCCTTTTGCTGCAAATAATGTATTTAATGAAAATGTTTTCGACTATAAAATAGTCCTTGTGGTATCTTATAGCCGAAATTTTTTCATTAAATACATTATTTAGAGCAAAAGGCTTAAATTATCACTTTATTGTTTTAAATCAGCCCTGGCCAACCCAAATCGCTTTACGGGTCAATTTCTTGGTAGCAGCATTTATTATTTAAAATTAAAATAATAAGTGCTGCTAACAAGAAATCATCACTTTATACTTACAATCAGGGCCTAGGAGAGAGAGTGCGGGGCCCGGGGCCAAAATTTTTTTGGGGCCCTTTTTTAATAATTAAAAAATATATATAGTAAGCGACAACACAATTAAAAACAAATTTTATTATATTAATGATTATAGGCTTTTGAAATTGCAAATTTATCAATTATTTCACTAAAATTTAGGTTTCTTGCAATATCGTTATTAATATGCAGCATTGTTAATCCATTTAGCGTCTCTTTTGCCATTGTAGATCTCAAGAAATTCTTAATACGTTTTTGAGCTGAAAACGTACGTTCAGACTCGGCTACAGAAACCGGGATTGTCAAAAATATTCTTAATACAACTACAAGATTTGGAAAAATTGACTCCAAATTCATTTCAATAATAGATTTAAGCACTTCTTTATTCGATTATTCCTAAAAGATTTTTCCATTTGACGAATCTCCAAAAAACGCAAGTCCATGTTCAGCAAGAAATAAAATAACATCCAGTATGCGTGTCAATATTTTCTTCCATTTTTCTGTTTCATCGTGAATATTTCTCATCAACAATGATTTTACTTGTGTTTCATTCTTCTCAGCAGCTACAGCATTCTTCCAATTGACATAATTCTTTAAATGAGAATTTAAATTTTCATGTGCAGGAACTTTGTCTTTTAATTTTCGCCAACCTTTATCACGGCTCCAACCTTTTGTGAAATTACTTACTAATTCATTTTCAAATAAGCACCAAGCACAGTAAATAGATTTTGTCGACTCACTATAATAAATCCAATCCCGAGATGCCTTTTCTCTATTCTGAAGTATTTTATTAAAGATATGAACTGTAAATTTTTTGTTTTCGATGTCAATTGGAAGTGATTGAGGAATTATGCGCTCAGCATTCAAGAATGTTTTTCTTATATTTGGATCGTTTGACTGAAGAAGAGCGATATCAAAAACGACTTTTGAAACTAAAAAATGATCATTATCTAAATCACTCGACGTATTCAATTTTTTTTCTTCTGCAACTGTTAAATCTTCATGTTCTTGAACGAATGTATCAAATGAATCGCAATTGACTGATGCGTTTAATAATTCAAAAGATTCTTCTTCATTGTTTTCGCTTGCTCTCTTCAAAAATGAAGTGATTTTCGCTGATTTATGGATAGCTTCTTTTCGTTTCTTAATGTCTTTTCGTTTTCCTGCTCCATTCTTGTGTCTTTTCATCCAAATTGAATATTCATTAAATTAAGGGATATATTTCATATATACCTTTTGTTCACTTCTTTTAGTATTAAAATTTATTGAAATTAATTTTTATCAAATAGAAGCACAAACAATATAAACAAACTTTAATTCAGTTTAACACCGACAATTTTAAATTTAAAACTTCAATGAGAAATTTTCGAAATATTTCAAGCCGTTTCATTTCATTTTTTTAGAAGAGAAATTTTAATGAAATTTAAAATTTTCTTTCGAATTCCAGGCTAGTTGGGTTTAAATTAGGGGCCCCAATATCATATCATTAATAAACGGATATTTTTAAAAATATTTTTAAAAATCTCTTATTCGTGGATTTTAATAACGATCAAGCAATTTTAAATGACGAATTCCTAATCTTAGATCAATCTGATTTATTCAAAAACATGTTAGATTGATATATAAGAGCAAAGAAGTTATATCATTAGTCCATTTTCAAATTGTTGAATTTTTAAAAATTAATTTTTGTTTCCAAAAAAATTCCTTCAAATAAAATTTTGAAGATTTGGGGCCCGGAGCCAGTGGCCCCTCTGGCCCCGCCTCTCCTAGGGCCTACCTACACCAGAGGTCGGCAACATTTTGGTTATATGGGGCTAGATTGCGTTTTTTGAGTAAATGCCCGGCAGGAAGGGTTCTTAAAAATATTATAAGAAAAGGTTTATCAAAAAGCATTTTATCAAATTGCTTAAAATCAATAAAATAATTAAGATTCTTAAAAATATTTTAGTTCTACATATAAGCAAGTAAGTTGAGAGAAAACAATGTATTTTAAAAATACTTTGTATTCAAAAATTCAAAATTTGAATAATTAATGGGAAGCTTAATGTTCTAAGTCGGATGAAAGCTTCTCAATATTGGGTGCCATGCATGTCGATTCCAACAACAAAACATTATTCAAATTGCTATCGTTTAATCTTGTTCTTAAATTTTTTTAGCATATTTCAATTTTGAAAATAGATGCTCACATAATAAATGATTCAATGCATCTTCTGACAGTCCTACCAGATAGACTTATGAAAGAAAATAAAGAGTTTTTTCTGGGTAAACAATATCCACCACTGTCATTAAACATTCTTTAACAAATTCACTATCCGTAAACGGTTTCATTTTTTCAGTGATAAGTCTTGACATTTCTTAGCTTAAACGGATATTAGCTTCCCATTCATTTCTTTTCTTCGGAAAAGATGACGTCTGTTTTTCAAAATTTTGATTTAAGCTGCTTAACTTCATTTCTCCTTGATTCTCCAATAATTTTTTCAAAATTTTCAAAATAGTGGGTCATGTTTGCTGATATTTGCCACCTTATTCACAGCAACCTTTTTAAGGCAAATAAGACATGTTGGCTTTTCATTTTGCTCGATAAAAAATAATCTAACGTCCAAGTATCTTGAAAAATTAGACACTCGCCATCTACTTTTCTGATCTTTGAATTTATGAGTTAATTTAAAATTTAAATAATGAATTTTAATGAATATTAGGGCAATTGTTGTTTATTAAATTTATTATCGTTATGTAACATGCGGTCGCGGCCCAGTCCAATATTTTCACAAACTTGTAAAAATCCATTGGGAGCCGGTCAAAATCCCTTCGTAGGCCAGATTCGCACTACGGGCCATAGGTTGCTGACCCCTGACCTACACCATATCACGAGGGTTAGGGTTAGGGGAACAGTTTTCCCAAGATTCGCGTCATTAAAATATAAAATAAAGGAACCTAACTGAAGTCGGTCACAGTAATTGAGATAATCAACCAAATGTAAAGAGAAGAAAATAACGAAATAAGATATCAAATAAGATAAAAAATCAAAAAAACCCGCTAGAAATAATAAACAAACCACAAATAAATAAAAACAAAGCCATAACTAACAAGCAAAGAAAAAATAGTTAAAAAGAATAAAAATAAATATTAGGAGAACAAAAATAGATAAGAAAATAAAAATTAATCACGAAAAACAATAAAACAAAAACAAAGAAAGAATAAAACAGTAAATTACAAACAGAGTTTCCAATAGAAATTAATAAAAATAAAGAAAAATATATAAATTAAATTAATTAATAAATTAACAACAGAAAATAAAACAAATAACATAGAAAAAATGTTAAAAAACGCAAAAATAAGAAAAAATATTATTTTACACCCTAACTAAGTCCTGATTGGACGAAACTTATTATATAAGAGAAACACTTGGTTGATTCCTTCAATGTTAAAAATTCTTATACAGGTAAAAAATTGATTTTTATAATGTTCAATGTTAAAAATTCTTATACAGGAAAAAGTAATCTAGCTCAACATTCACCCAATTCTAGAATAAATGAATCAATGATAAACAATTTCCTCTCGTCAATAATGATAAAGTACTAATGTTCTGTAAGTGTTTCCTTTTCTAATGAGGATAGGTTAAGTCAGAGCCGGATCTAGCCACTTGGGGGCCCAGGTGCAAGAAGCGATTTTGATTTTGGGGCCCTCTTCCATTCATTTAAAAAAAATTATTCTTCTAATAAAATAACAATAAGTTTTAATTAATGCAATAACATGATTTATTTATTTACTTTTATTATTCACAGCTATTAAAAAAATACTTGATTTTTTTTAAATATAATTAGCTTTTAAGAAAAAAAATAATTATTTATTTATATTAATATAACAACAAAAAAATATATAACGAAAAAAAAACATTAAAAAAATTGCACTTAAAATTCATTTGCAACTTGTTGAACTTTTGTAAATAGTATAGAAATTTATTTAAGATAAAAATCCAAAATAAAAATACGAAAAACATAACTCTTATTTAAGCCTCCTTGCCTTTTCTTCCGCAAAAACAGATATCAATTGACTAAAATTTATTGATTTTGCTTCATCTACTTTGATCGACAATAACGCCAATGACGATAATCTTTCTTGAGCCATAGTAGAACGAAGGTAAGTTTTAATTAGCTTCAACTTACTGAATGATCTCTCTGCGCTAGCAACAGTTACAGAAAAGGTTAAAAATATACGCAACGCAATTATAAAATTAGGAAATATATCAGAATATTGTGGTGTTAAAAAATTTAAAACATCCAAAAGATTTTTGCTGTCGAATTCTGCTGGAATAAAAGTTTTTATCAAAAAAATTTCCGAAATTAAATCAGTGGATACATTACCAGTATAAAATGATATAAATTCTTTACAAGAATCTTGTAATTGCACGTCTGATATATTTTTTAAATTAAGTAAAAAATTAAATTTGCTGCAAATTGCTTTTGCATCAGCAAATCTGCTTTCTAATTCATATGAAATTATGTCTATTAATGGAAGAAAAAATGAAATCTTAAAATTTAAAACTGGATCAGCTGGCATTTCATCGCTACAAATTTCATCAAATAACCGTTTCCTTTTGCGCAATCGAATCACCGGAAAATCTGTTGAAACATTTAGTGTTTCTGCAATGATTTGAGCTTCTTTAACAGCTTCCTCGAAAAGTGATGAACGGTAGTTTTGTAGTTTTATTAACACTGCATCAACCAAACCAATAGCTGCACTCAGAACTACTGCTTCTGCTTGTAGCATTTTATTTATTTTATTGATATCAATTAGAATATTTTTCCATACAATTAATGATACAAGAAATGGCATTGTTACGATATAATCTAGTATAGCATTGGCTTCTGAAACTGTTTTTGAATCATTTGATGTTGCTGCTAGTTCTTCTAAAGCTTCACGTATTAGCGGCAATTGAGATACTACAGGTTTTACTGACTCTGTTCTGGCCTCCCAACGAGTTTCACTCAAAGGTTTTAATGTTATATGTACGTATTTTATTAAAATTTCCCAACGTTTAGTGGATGAAGCAAACAGTGTATAAAGACGTTGTAAATTTCCAAATAAGTTCTTACACTGTAGAGAGGATGAAGCAGCATCGCATAAAAGCAAATTAAAGTTATGGGCTAAACAAGGAACATATAACGCAAGATGATTTAAATCACATATTCTTGCTTGGACTCCTTTGTATTTTCCTTTCATGTTTGCACCATTATCATAAGCTTGTCCTCTGCAATTTTGAATTTCAATACCATTTCTTTCGAGCTCACATAATATTAATTTAGTTAGTCCTTCTCCTGTTGTGTCAGAAGCCTCTAGAAAACATAAAAAACTTTCATTTATTTTATACTGTTTTGCTTCGAGATCCTGAAAAACGTATCTTAAAATTAATGTAGTTTGTTCCTTATGCCATAAGTCAGGCGTACAATCGACTTGAATACTGAATTATTTGGACTCTTTGACTTTTGAAATTATTTTTTTAGATATCTCATTAGCCAGTAATACAATAAACTGATTTTGAATAGTCTTAGAAAGGTAGTGGATATGTATTTTTTTAGATTTAATGTTTTCAAGATGATCGTTCAGTATCGTATCATATTTGGCTAAAAATTCAATTAAACCTAAAAAATTACCATTTTTCGGACTTCCAATGTTTTCGCTAGTACCTCTAAAAGCTAAATTATGTTCGGCCAAAAAGATAATAGTATCTAAAATTCTGCTTTGAATCTGAATAAGTTCTTGTTTCCTCTTATTTATTGATGAAATTAGAAGCTGATCAATTGTGCTATCATTTTTTAAATTATCTTCTAATTTTTTCCATTTCAGGAAACAATTTATATGAAAACTTCCAGTTTCATGCTTTTGGATAATATCTGATAATTTTTGCCACTTATTGTATCCTTTAATGAAGCGATTTTCTTTTTCTGATTCAGGTCCAAACAAGAAACAACAAAAGCAAAACACTTCATTTCTAACGGTCGAATAAAGAAGCCAAGTTCGTTTTTGTTTCTCACAATTTACTAACGTTCTCATAAAATAATGACTGGAAAATGATCTTCCATTACTACTCTTTGGAAAGTTTTTAAGACTTATCTGTTTTGGGCCTAACTTAATAACGGCAGATCTAAAAACAGAAGATGTCGGAAATGCCCAATCATTCGGATCAGTACTAAACGTATTTACATCTAAACTAACATTATTATTATTGCCTTCATATGGAGATACCAGAAGTTCATTATCTGACAAATAATCATTCACGGTACTAGTCGCCAAATCGTCTGTGGTAGGATTTTTGTTTTTTTCAACAGAAATACTAATCGGTGACGGTAAATATATTATGGTATGATTGTTATTTTCATATTCATCCATAGATATAATATTTTGAGTTTCTGTTTCATCGTTTCTTACTGGAACCGAATTTGATTGTGGTTCTTGAACTAAACTTTTTTGACACCACGATTTCCAACTGAAACGCTGCTTTTTGTCTTCGATTTGCTTACGTTCTGATATTTTCCGTTTCTCTGCTCCTGACAAGTAAGTCCTTTTCATAATTTTGTTGTTTAGATTGTAAAATATAAATAATTTTAAATTATTTTATAATAGTCCTAGTCTTAGTAAAAAAGGCTCACAATGGATTCAAATATTATTTAAACAAAAAATAATATATGTCTAAGTAGTGATAATTATTAAAAGTATTACTATATTAATTACAATCATACAAAATTTATTTCATTTATTACATTATTCATGATTTTGACAGTTTTCAGTTAAAGTAGATAAATGTAGATAAATGGATCATTTACAATATATTTTAAAATCTTCATATATATTGATATATTTACATTTTTGCTTTTTGCTGTTTGAAAATGGCGGAATAATTTAATTTTGACGTATTTGCAACAAACAGTGATGCTAGATCTAATTTAAAAATTTCCCTACCCATTAAACATTGAATCGAAGAATTTTCTTTGCTATATTTTCATACAGCTGCAGAAATATTACAACAACCATTTTCGAAAAAAAAGTAATGTCTTTTTTGGAAAAATAATTTTATCTTTTTTTTATTTTTTGTCAAAAAAAAAATTATAAAAATTGGAAAATGAGTGCAATTTTTTTAAAAATATAAATAAAAAAAAGTGGAAAGATAAAAGTGTTTGGTGGGGCACTTTTGAGAGGGGGCCCGGGTGCATCGCATCCTTTGCACCCCCCATAGATCCGGCTCTGGGTTAAGTGAGGGTGATGGGAAACGATAGAAAGCTAAGACGTTTAGGGCTGAATAGCAAGTCAAAATCCATCATCAAACGGGAATATAGATCTTCTAATAGTAGTACAGTTAATTATATTAAATTTGTAAATTGTAAAGCGAAATTTTGAGAGCGACAGTAAGAATTTAAATCTACTGTCAGACTGCACAGGGAAAATTAGTCCTTATTTTCTGTTAATTGCATTTTAGACAACACAATACGTCTTTTCTTAATAATCTTAAAGAAATAAGGGTTTACATGATCAAATTCCGTCCCCTCTGAAATCAACTAAAAGCGCGAAATTCCCTTCAATGTATGATGATGATAAATAAAATAATATGAATTTTAAGAAAGTAATTCGAGAAATGAAATCAAGTAGCAGTACGAGTTAGAGTTAAATGTAGATTATAGCAAATATCTTCTTATAACCCTTAATTATTTTTCAATTCAATTTTAACATGTCGGGACCTAACTTACCTCCACGCGGCCCGAAACCTTGTTTTTTGTGCGCGACAAGAATGCAGACATGAAAAAATTGCACGACAACATCGGGGCTCTGAAGAAGCGTATAGATACGCTGGAACACATGTGGTTCTCCCCGCCACAAATGAAGGAAGCAAATATGAAGATTTTGAGGCTAGAAACACTGCAGAGATTACTGAATCCGAATTGAAGAAACGAGTTCGAGAATATCCAGTGATAGATGCATCAAACGTTTTCACACTACACCATCGAGCGGAGGAACTTGAAGCGTCATCTTCGTCAGGTTGTCTAGGGCACAGCCCCGAATTGCCACCTATTATCGCCCGATCTTAAGCGGAGTCTCTTGCGGCGCAGTCCTCTCGGAATCCACACTCAATGAGTTGCCTCAGGCCCCGTCAAAACCTTTGTCAGGTGGGCTAATAAAGACAAACGCGAAGAAGCGGAAACATCCCACTCCTGCGGAACGAACGTGGAAACGTCGTAACGAAATAGCGACACTAGAAGCTTCACTGTTCGCTGCGCAGGAAGCGAGTGTCCAGACATCCAAGGGAAAGTCGACCGTATTATCGACTTCGCCCACCTACAGAATAGTCTCCACGACTGCACTTGCTTTACAAAAGGACTCATGGTTGCAGGTGGACATTGACGCCTTGTTAACCGAAGGGGAAATGATGTAATAGATCGACGTCTCTTTTCAATGATGAAACGATATTGCCCATTTGAACTTGTAAATTTTATATAGTGCAATGAACGATAATTGTGTAAACTCTGGTGATCTAGTAACATTATCTAATATTGTCTGTGTAATAAAAGCTATTGAAAAGTTTTTTGTTCATTTCTATAAATGTGTATTTATCTAAGGAATGGAATTTTCGTGACAATAACTGGTATATCAGTAGATTTGAGGTCTTAGGGTCGTCTCTTTGGACCAGAGACAGACTAGGTTACCCCCAAGGAAAAGATGTAAATCCTCCTATCGGCATTCAGGAACCCGTACCGTGAATATTGCGAGTAGTCCTAACACAGGGGCTCACATGTTCGCAAATTATGATCTGCGTGCACACGTAAGGGAGATCAATGACAAGTCATGAAGGAAGCCTAGGAGAATTCGCCAGGGTTATGCGATTTTCCCCAGGTAACCAACATGATTTAAATGACTTTGACTCTGATGAATTGGATCACGACAAATTTATGGGGTTGCTTCAAAACACAATAACCGAGTATTTGTTATATTCGATTTATGATTTAAATATCAATAAAAGTAAAGTAATTGGAATGATCACTATCCACTAAGTTTTCTTCAAAAATAAATGGATTTTCACAATAAATCCCAGAAAACAATTATAAGGAATTTCCATAATAAGTTTTTATTCATTTCATTTTCTACGATTAAAATGAAAATATTTTATAAATTTAACATTATTTTAATTAGCAACTTAGACTTTTTACCTGAAATATTAATTGTATACCTTATAATCAATTATTATATCAAGTTTTTATAATATTAATTTTATGTTATATTTGAATTATAAGTAAGGATTATAAATTTTGATTAACTTTTAAAACAATTACAAATTCACATAAATAAAATTAACTATTTTATTATTAATCTTGTTTTACTATTTCTAATTGCGATTATGTCAATTTGTTCTATTTGTTTATTTTAACATATAATTTTTATTTAATTAACATTCAAAATGCATTTCCTATATATATATTATATATTAAATATATTTAAATATATATTTAAATATTTATATTTTTAGTCAGCTATTTTTAATTTTCAAAGCTTATTGACAGTTATTTTACTGTTGATCTGTACTTGTACATATATCAGATTTTTCATGCCTTCATTAATTGATCGATATAAAACCGGGTTAGAAATTTTAGTTTGACGTTAATTATGTTTATATGTTAATAGATTTTTAGGAGTATTTTGGAAATTTTCTCGCATTGGTAATTATAATTATCTTTAATTTTTAAATTTTCACTTCTAGGAGAAAGAAAAAGTCCATGGATTGCATGTTCATGCATTATGATGGCATTATATGTTCTTTGGATATAATATATTTTGAATTTTTTTGAATCTTTTATTTCGAAATCTTTTCTATTTCAATTAATTTTGTTTAATTATATAAATATAAGTAATTTTAAGTGCAATTTCAAATGATTTGTATATGTTTATAGATACATTCACTATTACGGTCTTCTATTTACCGTAGACTTCCATTATGGAGAGTCTCAAAACGAGCATATGATCCACAAAAAATACTCCAGGAACAATATAGAACTCATAATGATCATCGCACGATGACTATCCATTGCCATCTTTTTATGTGGTTCGTTGGTTTTGTTGGACTTAGTGGGATTTTCTGTCAAAAAGGATGGGCAATGTTTGACAGTTTACCAGATGAGGAATAAATTTAGATAGTTGTTAGTTTTAATAAATAGCTAGTTGTCTTTCTTTTTTCAATGCAAAGGAAATTTAATGAATAAAAATAATTAAATTTAACACTTGCACAATCGAGATATTTGGATTGTTACCACAGTGATGGGAAATAAGGGTGATTTAAAAAAATATTTTTTATTTGTCGAATTTTTTGTGGCCTTATATTCAATTTAACGAAAATTGTATTTTTAAAATGCAATTTAGAATATTACTTTCAATATAAATTATTTTTGTTGACATCTTAATAAAAACCAGATTATAAATAAAATTAATTACTCAAATTAGTTAGAACAACTCATAGATCGATCTATGGAAATGTTCCTATAAAAATATAGATAAACATTTGTTTTACATATCACTATGAAAAGATTGGGAATAATGGCAATTGAAAGAATTGTAAAAAGTAGGGACATTGTTATATATTTATTTTTTATCAAAATTAGATAAAACCAATGTTGAGGGTTTAGGAAGTTGCAAAGTTAATTACGAATAAGGTAGAGTGGAGTGTGTCCATAGACGTCGAAACAAGTCCTTATGACGCCAGACAGCAGACAGGGATGTTTCAAGAGCCAGTTGTGGATTCGTGTGGTTGAGATAAATTGGTACTGTAAGAAGAGCTGGATTACCCAAGGAAATGTAGGCAGATGAGTTACCCAAAGTTAATTTATTAACAACAATGACAATTTCGCAATTATAGTGCGCTCCTTCACATCGAAATATCAAATTTTGTAAGGCTAAATTAACCTACTTTCCGTGGTCAGATTGATCCGATCATGGAAAGTTGGTTAATTTTATAAATATTGATGTCCAATCTAGTGTTATTTCTTTATTTCAATATATATCCTTATTCATTCATTAACTTCGGATTAAAGAGATAGCGTAATTATATCTAAAGTATGTTATATAAGTTTGAACCTTATATAACATATAGGTACTAAAAGCGCAAAATATTATGAACGATTTTCTTAAGGAGATTTACGTAATAATAAATATTTCATAGCATTGAGAACGCATATTGAAATTTTAGTTTTGAGTGAAATATAGAGAAAGTTTCAAAAACCATGTTTTTTAAGGTTGATTGCTTTCACTTCAATTATTAGATTTTGAATTTTGTTCAAATGTGCTTTTTTACTAATTTGCACATGGATTTTTGTGCATTAAAACTTTATTTTACGTTAATCTAAAAAAATTCAAAAATAAGATCTTCCATAGAAGTTATTTCATATAAAATCCACATTTTCATTTCGTGTTGACAATATTTGCAGTACTTTGTGTCAAACTGGAACAATT